>JAGVSQ010011661.1:0-12108 GCA_022683975.1 Rhyacophila evoluta | reverse complement strand
CTCACTCCCCAGAGCAAGTCAAGCGTCAATTAGGATACTCCCGGAAAGGTTAATATTTATTTAGATACTGACATGATTTGGATGTCGTGCGTCACCGTTGATTGGCTAAGTTTTAATCAGTGAACCTGTTAAGACACTTCAATTTCATAATTTTGATTAAAAAAACGATTCACAGCAATATGTAGTGCCAAATGTAATATGGCAGCTCCCATTTCAGAATCTAAGTAAATTTACTTATAAAATATGTCACATTTTATTTGTTTCTGTAAACAGCTCAATATAAATACCCTCCTTTATTTACAAATCATAAGAATTATATAGATAGCATAAGTGATCTTGAACTCAACTAATTTAAACTTTTTTTCATCCTAAAAGTATATGATATAATTGTAATAACTTCCACTATTGCAGTAATACATAACTTGAACTTTTTGGTTGAAGTCACTTTGTAAACTATAGTTTTATATTTTGCAATCTCTTGAATCTTTGGCAAATTTTTGTATTGACACATAATTTGTACGCCTTTTATAAACATATGTGCTGCAATATTGGTGACTGTATCATTGATGGATCTATCTAGTACTTATATTTAAAGAAATAATAAAATTTTATTAAGAAATAAAGGAATGCCTTTGAAAATAAGGCAACAGGGCGCACGGACATGTGGTACATCTATGAAATGAATTTTTGATATTGCCATGTTATATTGTTAATTGTTTCATTAAGAATGTTTATAGAAGCTCCCACTTTTCCACTTTTAGATATTACGGTTCTGTCTTAAAACAAGGCTAATATATGTTTGTTTATTTTATTTGTCCAGCTGCAGGAGCCCAAGCGGGCACTTACCAGCTAGCATACGGACGCACAGCAGCAGCGGCCGCTCAGCAGAGTTACGACGCCAGCAAGACCGCTTACTATCAACAAGCCGCAGCCGCAGCTGCCGCCTATCCTCAACAACAGCAACCCGCCTACGAGGCCGCAGCCCAGCCCAAGCCGGCCTACACTACCACACCCAACTACGCTCAGGTCGCTACTCCATTCCTGTATATTCTTATTACAATAAATATGGATATATTTCTAGATCACATTTTTAGAACAATTCTCTGAATACTAACTAGCACTAACTACTGATTCAGAAGATATAAATATGTAGGGAAAATTTTCACACCAGAGTTGCCTCTATTTATATATACGGCATACATCAATGTACACTCAGACCTCGTATAACACGGTACTTATACAACACCCTTGATGAATTGTAGCATATTTTTGTATAATACGATTTTAGAAAAAACAATTATTTAAAAATTAATTAACACATCTGACTTGAATACCTAAATCATGCCATCTTGAAAATATTCTATTCGTCATATTCAACTAGATTCATAGACAAAAAATAAAATAATGCAAAGATCAAAACAATGGAAAATTTCATATGATTTTTATTTCAGACGGGCGCGGCTCGGGGTGCTCAGCCAGCTAAAGCAACACAGTACGGAGGGTCGTACGGCACCGGGAGTACTGCTGTGGCTGCTTACCCTGCTGCACAGACATACGCCACACCCCCAGCACCTGCTCAGCACGCCACGCCACCTGCTAAACGTGAGTGATACATATTTTACTGTGTTCACAAATTTTAAAATTGATAATTGGTATGGCAACAATAAACCACAATTTATATAATGGAATACATGAGTCGTTAGTTCCTATCTGCCATAAGTGCACTTCGGTAAAATATTAGCAAATCGATTTTTTTGTTTGCTACTTTTTCTCATAAAAATCTAGAAAATTATTTATTCTGTGGGCTTTGTTATCAGATTATGGATGTTTAAAGTAAAATTAAATATTTGCCATATTTATATTTTAGAAGTAATTATTCACTTATGGTGGCTTGAAACTGACTGCCAAATTGAATGTATTTTGGAACTTATCAAATGTGACTTACGGTGAAATCTGGTACAGAAGTAATAGGGTCAGTAAGAAATATGACTTAAAATTTAATTTTGACTGATCAAGTTTGCAAACACCATTCATATGGTTATTTGAAATCTGTCTATGTATGCTTGTACATTGTTCACTTAAATCAGGGTTTCCCAAACTATGTTCCGCGGAACCTGAATAGATAATCCGCAGAAATTTGGAATGGTTTTATACACTGCAGCACATTTAAAGATCTTCTTACTGGTAAGAATTACCCAACCTAAAAAATAAGTGTTCTGTTAAAATTTCCAGGTCTGCGAAATGTTCCTTTGTAGAAAATGTTTATGAAACCCTGACTTAGATAATGCTTGAAGTTATTAACAGTTCATTTATAACAAGCCAAGTGAAAGTGAATAAACCACTAATATAATATATTGACTGTCCCATACCAGTAATGATGTATTTATAATGAACTTATCAAATCAAACATTAGTTACAACTCCAATATTACTTTTGTCTTCCAACACATACTAACAAATTAATGTTAAACTTTCTCTTTAGAAGCCGCAGCCGCAAGCAGTACCACATACTCAGGCTACGACGCTGCCCTCTACAGTGCAGCCACAATGTATGTGGCTCAGCAAAATAAAGGAGGTGGAGGAAGGTATGCGCCACTTCAACTATACTCAATCTGCTTTAATGAATTAATTCACTCTTGGAACTCGATAATAACACATATGAAGCTCTTTTATTTTTGGTTTAACGTTTTAAAGTTGTCAAAATTGTCTCCCCGGCTACGTGGTTGGTAGCATGCACGCCTAGCAATCTGGGTAATGTGATTCTCTATCTGTCGGATTTTAAAAATCTAAAAATATAGGACTGGATGCCCATTGGGTTGAGGAATTGTCTGACAATTCTCGTGAAAGGTAATTTATCAAGATGTCTTCAAATTGCAGAGATTCATATACTCCACTTTCAGAGTGGATATCTTCACACTGTTAATCCGTATGCTCCACTTTGGGAGTGAACATGGTAGAAAAAAATATGTATAAATTTGAATTGAAAATATTTTAGCTCTGGTGGCACCGGCTGGCAAGGGTATAAGAAAGGAGGCACAGGAGGTGGTGCTCGTATGAGGCCAAAACAGTCTCCCAAACCCCAACAGCTTCACTACTGTGATGTCTGCCGCATATCTTGTGCTGGACCACAGGTATTATTAGTATTATTATTCCACTATGTCAAAGTTTAAAATAGAACATATATTTTAGTATTTTTTGTATTAAATAATCGCATAAGATCTTTTTCAATGTTTATTCTTGTTTTCAATATTTTTGAAACTGATTTTTCTCCTATTCCGTATGTTATTTATACAAATATATACGCATTTAAAATGTTCTCCTTTACATTTTGACATTTTTTTATTTGAAATAAGCACACACTCTGATGTCCAATTTTTCGATCTCTTAACATAAAGTGATGATTTGTTTAATATAAAACTATTTAGTTAAGTTAGCAACAAAATAAACAGAACTAATTTAAACGATTTGCTCTCCATTATTTAAATCGGGTTTTATCATTCTCACCCATAACAAACTTAACACTGTTTTAACAGACCTATCGTGAGCATTTGGAAGGACAAAAGCACAAGAAGAAGGAGGCCAGCATGAAGGTCTCAGCTGGCACAGCAGCCGCATCAGCAGGGGGCAGCAGTGGAAGCGGGGGCGGTGGTGGCCGAGGAACAGGTGGCTCTTTGCGCTGCGAACTTTGCGATGTAACATGCACAGGAGGTGATGCCTATGCTGCCCACGTACGAGGCATTAAGCATCAGAAGGTGGTGAAACTTCACACAAGACTTGGCAAACCTATCCCCTCACAGGAGCCTAAAGTTGTTGGAGGAGGTCAGTTCTTACATGCTGTATTACATAACATATATAGGAATAATTGTGATAAACTTTTTGTGCATTAGTTTTGAGATGATAGTGTTGACCCACTACATTTCACCTTGATGATTACTGCAGATAAGAGTACAACGGCATCTGGCGCAGCAAAGATAAAATTTGTCTCATCGGGTGGTCTGAGCACAGTGAGCGGAACACACACAGGCACACCATCGGAAGGCACTGCGGCTGAGGGAGAGTCAGCTGGTGGAGATGAGGCAGGAGAATCAGAACCTGATATCCAACCTGTGGGGCAAGACTACATTGAAGAGATGAAAGGGGACGATGGCAAAGTGCTTAGCTTCAATTGTAAACTATGTGATTGCCGCTTCAATGACCCCAATGCCAAGGAGATGCACATGAAAGGCAGAAGGCATCGCTTACAGTATAAGAAAAAGGTATGTTCACTCTGACAGTTATTGTTACCATTTCTTCAATCTTCCAAGTCCAACTCATTCTCCACAGAATGAGACATACTTATATAGCTAGAACAGTTTGCTTATTTCTGTTTAGGACAAAAATAGTCGGTTAACTTATGATTAGCAGTAAAAGGTTTGAGAAGAATGTAGAGCCTGACATGTCAAGAGTTCCGTTTTTCAGATGATTTGAATTAATATGAAGCCAGCTTAAAAAGTGATGAGTTGTCATAATTTTGTTGCACTTTTATAATAATTGCACTCTATTCACCAGGTTCAACCAGATCTAGTCGTAGATGTGAAACCATCACTAAGGCAGCGGAAATTGCCAGGCCAAAAAATGCAGCGAATGTTGGATGAGCTGTGGGCACGCCGCCGTATGCACAAGGTATGGAGACTAATAGAGTATCTTATATTTGTAATTGTATGTTAACATCATCTTAAGTTAATAGCAGTAAGTAATCCAATAATATTTTATTTATCCTGTACTAAAGTTATTTGAAGAATTCAATGAAACGCACAATATGAATGTGTTGAGCGGTTAAACAAAATTATCATGGGCAGCTTAGAAAAAACTATTTTTTCCATACCAATAAAAGCGAAAAATAACAAAAAACATCAACACCATTGGTGTTATAATTATCAAATGAGTTAAAATGCAAGGCACGAAATAGTAAATTTAAAATAAAATTGTCATTAGACTGGGTGACTTCTATATATATAGTAATTTGATTCCAGTTTCTGTATTCAGGATTTGTGAAAAATATTAATAATATAATATTAAAATATGTTAAGGTGTGAATATTGTCAACTGTAATTGTACCATTATATATATTTCCTGCCTATCTTCTACGCAAATTGCAGAAAGTAGTTAAATCTTGTATTTCTAATCAAGTTGCTTTAGAATCTAAGGAAAATGATTGCCGCTTTTAATGCATGTGAATTATTTTCAGCCAAGAATTAGTATCATTAGTTAATAATTATTTTAGAAATTGTGCCTGTATCGTAGAAAATATACATTTTTATTTGTAGTAATTAACACTGATGAATACATAATAACAATTTAAAAAATAAGGATAAGTAAGTGAACCATGGTACAAGTATCACCTCTTCCTCATTTTTATACTGCAGATCATCAGACTTTCATTCCTCTCTATTTATAAGATAATAGATTTTACATGACTAGTTACGCAAAGCGCTTGCTTTTTTGGCTTCTAATTCTAAAATAATAAATCTTAATAATACAACTGCTGGATTGGTGGCAGAAATTAAATATTAAATCAAGAATGGTAGAGGTAGCGGGCACGCCTCTCACTCTTGAATTGATCACATACACACGACTGTGCATTAGAATAATAAGATATTGAATATAGAATGATTAATGGCAGCTTAGATGTACGCTGAAAATAAAAATATATGAATAAGAATTACTGCCGCATTTCTATCTTTTCCATTCATGGCATTAAATAGAAATGTTTATCTAATGTCATGTGAAAAAGAAGTGAAATTAAGGGTGTCTTATTAATAATATTTTAGCAACCGCATGATACACCTCTGCTACTGTTAGTTTAAACTGTAACATTATCTCTTAACGTTTAAGCTGAAAACAAATTCTGAGTAATTACTATATTTACAAGCAATTCCTTTGCTAATAGTTTAGGAAATGCCTGTACTATTGTGTTACTCAAAGAATGAATTCGGGCTAATAGAAAAAGTGCAGGGCACTCGCACAGTTCTTGTTACGTGGGTAATCCAATAGTGGGGTACACCGATTCTATAACACTTTGCTTATCTAATTGTCTGCAGTGTGAAATGGAGGAAGAGGAACGCGTCTACTGGGAGGAGAGGCGGCGCTTCAACGAAGAGTGCGATTACTTAGAGTGGTGTCGCCGGTCCGGCCCGCCCGTCCCCCCACAGGGCCATGGCATGCAGCACCGGAGTCACGCCATGTCCCCGCCTTTCTTGCCCCCCTTCGCCAACCACCTCTCGCATCCCTCCCACCCTTCACATCCGCCCATGCCACATGTGAGTAAACTTACTGCTCTGCTCACTTTTAAGAAACAAGTGAAAGGTGTACACTCTAATACCCGGAGTTAATTAGATATTTACTTTTCTATCATCAAATAATCATATAGGGTGAGAAGCAATACAAATTTTACATATTTTGTACATGTCTTGACTCATAATCTATGTCAAGTAGAAATGGTTGCCAATTAACAGTAATTTACACTTCTCCATACAAATAATAAATTATGACACATTACAAGGATGGGCTCTACTGAATTATTGTCATCTAATTGCATCATTATCAATAAAGCCCCGATACAAAGTCTTGCTTTCTCAGTCATTCCATGACGAGAACAAAACTTTTCTCTTAACAGTGTATGCTTTCACTTTTTACACGTTTCAATTTGCTCATGTCTTCTGTAACTTCACATCCAATAACTTCAGCTGAGCGAAAAACTCATAATACACTATTTTCCTTGAGCTCCAGTTAACGAGAAGATTACAATCATAAAGACAACAGTAATTAAGAATTCATTTGAGAGATTCAAGGAATATAATGAATAAATCATAACCTGCTTATTTCGTTCATTAATATAGGTAGGAGTAAAGACTGAAGTTTACATTTCTTTTATCCAATTTGACAACACTGGTTGCATTGCATTTTTGTAGTTTGCTCAAATTCTAATAAATGCATTCATTTACAAATTCAATGCCTGCCAGAGTTCTAAGATCATGAAGCAGACTTATTGTGTGGCATTGAAGTTCTTCCACCTCTCATATCAAACTGATTTGAATGTATGAAATTATCTTTAAATTCATGTGAATAACAAATTGGAAAACTTTCAGTTCATGCCACCTCCTGGCCGCCGTCCAGATTCATCGGATGATCGCCATGTAATTGCCAGCCATTCCGAAATCTATCCTGGGGAAGAAGAGTTGCAGTCTATACAGCGGGTAGTATCTCACACAGAACGCGCTCTCAAATCTGTCTCGGATACCCTCACTGAACAAGCCCTCAAACAGCAACCCAAGGTAACTAATTTATAATTTTTATACCGTACCTTAATTATGAAAAGAGTATTTTTAATAGTATAAAAGGCAATTGCATATTTAACTAAGGTCGTTAGAGTACAGGTATAAAATTATGACTAATGGTATTTTCAATTAAATATAACGTATTTTATTTACAGAAAGGAGTTCCTGCCAAACAAGATAAACCAGCAGACAAAGCTAATCCACCTGCCAACGGAGATAAGAAAGAAGAAGTCGATAAAGATGTTCCCAAAGAGGATGGCCGTGATAACCAATTGTGAGTTTCAATTGCCATTTATGTACATAAAGCTATTTTCTTACTGATTGATCTATTCCAATAAGTTTAAAATATAGTAATTAATTTCATTGGTATTAATTACTTTTGGTAACATAACTATTTCATTAGAAAACAGATCTAATAAACAAGGTTAATATTTTGCAGATTCTCATTCCTGCAAGAAGGAGAGTTGGCTGGTAACAGCGGTGCTGTGCGTCTGCTGAAAGGAGTAATGCGAGTAGGTCTTTTAGCTAAAGGACTGCTGCTGAAAGGAGACCGCAACGTGCGACTGGTAGTACTCTGTGCTGATAAACCCACTGTGTCTTTGCTCAAAAGGGTTGCTCAGGAACTGCCGATTCATCTCTTGAAGGTATATATACATTAAAAATTACGTTAGCATTTCCAGATTTGTTTTTAATCAAAAAATATTAGGCTGAATTAACAATTAAATTTGGGTGATTGGCTGACAACCAATCCTTGTAAAAACAAACTCAAACTAAGTCTACACATTGTAGTGAATAATCCATGTACCTGATATTTGGAAATAACACTGGATGTTCAATTTTTTAAATCTATCTAGAATAGTTTAATTCACATTTTTGGTAGATGATGTTTTCATTTATTACTGTACACTGAAGAATTATTATCATTTCCAAATCTTATTTAAATAAAAAAATTAGTTATCTCTCCCCAAGAATCTTGCACTATTTACCTATTAATCAAAACTTATGAGAAATGTTCTCATATGCGGAAGGTACTAATGACATTTTCTTGTAGGTGACTGACGAATTCAAATACAAGGTGGAGCTGTGCCCGGCAGAAGGAGCAGTCTCTATAACGGACGGCAACATCAGTGTCCTCATCAGCTTGACTTCACCCGTGATGCGAGAACCCAACGGTGAGACCCTCCCCGCCTCCGCACTCCGACGATTTTCGATACACCAATTTCATCTTATTTTAGCTTTAGGAATATATCTCCGCCTATTATATATGTACATATATGATATATATAGATACGCCTCAATAGTCAACTTGCAACTCTTTGCGTTAATTTACTCACCATATGTTACTGTGTTTCAGTACTATGTTGCGATCTGATTGAAATTGGTATTCGAAATCGGTTATCGAGCAGGCTCGGGGCTGGTAAGAAGGCTACACGAAAAAGAACAAATTATCTGATTGAAAATCGACCTTCATTAGGCCGTCCACGGCGCCGGACCCGAGTGAGCGGTCTCTCAGTCTAGGTTCTGTCAGTTATGTTTTTCCATCCGGCTCGAACAGAGTCCACAGTCATTTCTCTGTTCGCCCTCCGTCTCCTTTCAGGAGAGATACTTTGTTCATTGTTTCATTTAGCCTGTGTTTATATGTCCGACTGTGATTTTAATGTATAAGCTTTTAGGTTATTGTATCATGTCCCAGAGAAGAAAGGATTTTTGATCATCTATATCACGCCGGCGGAAGCCGATCGCCTCTGTGATATAACTCTACCTGTAGGGGGGCAAACATCAATTTGAGAATCTCAATATTTGAATTATTACCCCTATCGATTAATTCAATGCGGTCCAGTCTCCAAGATTGGACCATTCTCGCCTCAAAAAGAAAATGTCTGAATGGCAGCTAATAACATTGTGGCTTATTTTAACCCATTGAGGACCCGATTAATTTGCTCGACAAAAAAAAGAAATCACGCCATTAAGAAAATTATTAACCACGTTATTTAGTAGTTTTAAGCATGGTCAGTCTATTAGTAATTATAAAAAATTTGCAGTTTCAAAATTATTAGAAAGCAGTATTTGTTCTTATTAATCATTGTGTAGGGCTTGATTTTGTACAGGTTTGGTCATTTTCAGAAATGTTCAAATGTGTGCTTATATTTCCTTAATTTTTTTTTTTTTTCGTCTCAATACAAAATAAGAAACGGTAGAATTAATTTTATTAGCTATTAGAAAGCCACTAAATTTATATAATTACACAAGTGTTTTATATGCATATCTATCAATTTTATTTTAGTCAAGATCAGTTTTATCTGTTGGGCTAGTTTCAACTGATATCACAATACTTAAACGAATCCATTTGATACAATTTTTTTTAGAATCAACATTCTTAATATAATTATGTGGTAATAGATACAATATAAAATATATATCATATACAATATTCTTTGTTGATTATGAAAATGTGTATAAATATGATTCGCTTAAACATTTTGTTGGCATCTAAGAATGTTAAAACAGACAAAATTTATCTTTAAAGGAATATTTTTTCTTAGAATTGTAAGTTGATACTTGCAGTATTATTTCGATCATAGGTAGTGATTTCATAAACGGATGTCTAAGCCGGCATAAAAAGGTCTAATGAGAATTTCTCATGTTCAATACACCGGTGGGTTAAAAGATAGCGACCATCATTATCTGTGCAGTGTTTAGCGTTATCACATTACTGAAAATAGAAGTAGAGTTAGAGTTGTTTGGATGTTTGCCCTGTTACATGTATGCTTGAATGGTCAAACACCCTTGTACCGTTAGATGTCGGCGGAGGTGCGGAAGCGCCCAAACGAGATGAGAAGGATGTCCTCCCCAAACAGAAGTGCCTGCAAGCTCTGGCATCACTAAGGCACGCCAAGTGGTTCCAGGTACAATCATTTCACACAAATCCCACAGCAAAACTATTTATACTCTGGTCTAGGCCCTCTTAGCGTACGATGAAGTGCTGCGGCCGAAATGAAAACATAACCAAGTTGTTGCGCCATCTTTATTGCTCTGTGATCGACGGCCGTCTTTTCACTCGCGGCCCGATCCATAGAATCTTCTAAAAGGCAAACTTTCAGTTCACTCGCCAGTCTAAACATATCAAATTAAATGCACGTCAATATATTACAAATTAAATTTATAAATTAATAAATACTATTAAACTTCAATTTTTATTTTATTTGTAATTTAATCAATTGGAATGAAATAATATTATTAAACTGAGCGCTTTGGAAATGTTAGAGCAATAAAATGGAATTGACACTTGCGAGTGAAGGGAAGCGGCAAATGTGTTTTAACTGTCTCAATGTATCCAGGCTAGGGTATCAGGACTGCAATCCGTCGTAATGGTTATTCGCATCATGAGAGATCTCTGCAGGCGCATCCCCACATGGACTCCACTCAATTCATGGGTAAATATATTGGCATCTATCTATTTCAAAATATATTTTTTACATTTTTTCTTTGACTGCTCTGAAAGTGAAAATTGGAAAATTGAGACTGATTGTTACTGGTTCAAATCCTACAGCTGCTAAGAATTGTAAATAAAAATTCATAGATGCAAGACCAGATACCATTTTTAAAAGTCTGACAATGCTGAAAAATCAATCAAATTAAATTCAAAGTGTTATATCTGTAACAGATTTCTTTGATATTCGTTGTCTCAAGCCAAAACTAATGAGATTTATCTTGATGGATTGTCAGGCAATGGAGTTGATGGTAGAGAAAGTGAGCAGCAGTGCAGGTGTCCCACTCTCACCTGGAGAATGTTTCCGAAGAGTGATGGAAGCTGTGGCTGGTGGACTTCTTCTCGAATATGGCCCTGGACTACTTGACCCGTGTGAGAAGGATCATCATGTAAGGCATTGCCATCACCATAATCTTTTAAAATGTCCATAGAGATGGAGAGCTATACTGCTGTACTAAGTAAAAACGCAATATCTACAAAACATTAGATTTTCTACTTAGCAGGGTAGTATAGACAGTTATTACAAAAATGAATATTTATTCAAACATAATTATAGTACAACGTTTAAAATTGTTGGCCCCAAATTATATAAAAATATTAATATGCAATTACAATTCAGATATGTTAGACATCGATTTGTTCAACCAGAGTTAGAAGTAAATATAGTGCTGTTCATAAATGAATTTTAATTATAACATTCAAATATGTGAATTTATTCAGGGAATAAGCAATCGTGTCTCACATTACAGGGCATTTTGCATTTGCCTAATCATCATCATAGCTTGTCTTGTCATAACATTCCTCTTTTAGTACTAATATATTATTGTGTATTATAATGCAAATTGAATTACAGGATGCTCTTGGAAATCTACCTCCGCAAAAACGTGAAGATTTAACGGCATCTGCTCAACAGATCCTAAGACAGATTGCTTTCAAACAGATACATAAGGTTAGTATTGTAGTGAATTTTACCATGCACACATACTTATGTATTAATTTCCTCTTGTTCTTCAGACAGCTATAAAATAATTCGAAAATTTCTTTTACAAAAAGTTTTTTTTTTTATCCTTTTCCATGTTTCCTTTTTGTGTTCAACACATTGATCACCATGGGTCTCTGGTGACCGGCACTGAGCTTCTTTTATTGGGCCGTGGGGGTCACTGGTGATCGGCAAGGAAAACCAACTTTAGAGTTGTTATAAGTGCTAGCGGACACGCACGCTGTGGATTTTCTATATGCGTTGACGGTCATGGACCTTCTTGTATATTACTTCAACTTTGGCTTGGCGCATTGCAATAAATCA
>JAGVSQ010011660.1:0-12108 GCA_022683975.1 Rhyacophila evoluta | reverse complement strand
CCCGGGTCGCTAACAATGATCTCACATATGGAAGTTTACCAGTTTTAAATAATTTTGAATATAAACATAATATACAATATTTATATATTATATTAAGTGTAATGGTTTGCGTAGTTGATAGCATGCGCGTCTAGCAATCCGGGTAATGCGGATGCGGAAAGAGATCTAAAAATTTAGGATACCTATTGGGTTGAGGAATTGTCTGACAAACGATTCTCGTGACTTGAAGACTTCTTCAGATTGCAGATGTCCATATATTTCACATTTGGAATGGATATCTTCATACTGTATATACCTATATGCTCCTCTTTGGGAACGTAAATGGTATAAAAATGAATATATATATACATATTTATAATCACTAAAAAATCTTCTTCTTCTTCCATATCAGTTCGCTAAATGAACATTATAGTATACTTATTATGTAAGAAACCGATTATGTATTCAATGCATTACTCAATATCTTTGAAAATATAGTACCTAAATCAAAAGTTAATAAGGAGCTTTTGAAAGTTTACTTGTTATAGATACGTTCGTTATGTTATATGAAAGCTTTTGAAATACTGGCAAAAAAAAGTGGTAGGAAAATTAATCTTATATATTATGTTTTAATGAATAAGCTATTTTCAGAACTTGGTTTGATTTGACTATATTAATAATACCACTATCAAGATATATAGAAGAGAATTAGAATCTTTAGGAAATCAGTACCAGGAAAATTAATTAAACTTTAGAACTATAATTTGATGAAAGCGTTTAATTATCGTTATATGAAATTTGTATTAATTTATTTACTCATTCATGTTCATGTAACATTATTTTACCATATTCGTTCTCAAAGTGGAGCATTTAGACATCAAATGGGTCAACATTTCCTATTATTCGCATCCTTCCAGGATATACTGGCATTTCACACCTGTGCTAAATAAATCTTATATACAAAGGTTAACAATCTTTCAGGACGCCCAAGTACGATTGTCTTAAAATTAGTAGCTAGTTTGAGATTTTGGGTATCTGCAGTGCTTGAATCAACCGACTTCATCGTTTTAATTTCACTTTTATAGTGATGAATGTGTATATATTTCTTTTTCTTATTTCTCGATTCTGAATAATTTCTTATAACCATTTTCATATATTCCATTACAAGCTCTCTCGTTTATTTTCAAACTTCATGTACGATAGCTTTGGGCCTTGCTTATGTGCCATGATTCACAAGTATAAATAACATTAAAATCCAAGCGTTAAACAGTCGAAATTAATTATAAGATTGAAATACAAGCTAATAAATAATGTCAACATGAATAAATTTTATTTGTTATTTCAAGAAAAATTCTTATCACCTTTATTTATCATACGTACCAAAAGTAATTCAATTTTACAGACATTCAAGTCTGTGTACCTTTATTTATTTTTTATATTTGTTATTTTAAATAAATCATAAAATAAATAGCGGTTTTATTGTAATATTGTGATCATAGAATTTTCTGTGAGACATTTCAGTGGGCAAGACACAACAAACGACATATTTTCACTTCAGTAAAGATAATAATAATATATTATCACTTTCAAGGACACATGTCTCATATTTTTTTAACATAACTACTCAGATGATTCGAAAGACTTGATTCAACTATTGCAGTAATTTATTGTGTATAACACCGTCTTTCAGTTGATTTATTTTATGATTAAGTAAGTGCTTTAAAAATATACATTTATTAATTTAGTTTAAAAAATTATTACTCGCTATATTTAGTTTTGTAAGTAATATCAACGAAATTAAAATATGTATCTTCTTACGGGTTAAATTATCACATTTAAGTCGTTCAAATTGCAATTAATTCAATATATAAACTACATCGAAAAAAATGTTTTTATTTTAAATATTACACCATTGAACATGGATGAGCTAGTGATACAGTAACAAGAGACTCGCTTAATTTTAGAGCTATTAATTTGTAATTTTAAGGAGAATATTTTATTTTTTTTATCACTCTTCTTCTTTTTTATCCTATGTGGAAAAGCTAGACACCTCCAAGAATCCCTGTCACCTGTCAGTACTATTGTGCCCTCCCAAGTCACACTTGCATCTCGTAACTCCTCCAAATACATTTGGCTTATAGATTTACTTGAGCCTTAAAATCGGTACGATGTATTTCAAAATAAAAATTTATATTCAAAAATAAAATACTTTTAAATATTATTATCTCCGTTAGCGTAGAGGTTATTGTGCGCGATTAGAAATCTAAGAAATATGGGTTCAATTTCCATATCCGAAATCCAAAAATGTAGGACTAGATACCCATTGGGTTGAACAATTGTTTGACAAGCAATTTCCGTGAAAAACAATCTGTCAAGACATGATTTACGTTACGACGATCCAAATACTCCGGAAATCTTCACACTGTATAAATACATACACTCTACTTCCGGAGCAAGCATAGTAATATGAATATTATTACATTTTTAAATACACCAAAATTGTATTAAGGCAGTGATTTGATCTAAGGGATATATATATTTATTGATTTAACAAGGGACCTGAGAGCCAAAGTTTAATTTATTAAAGGGCTCCCGCAAACTTCTGAGTCATTTCTACCCCACCCCTGATATTGAATATTAGAACTATAGCTTAAATATGATCTTAACTTAACAGATGTTCGTTTTTCTTTTTATAAAGGTTTGCAAATAGATTTAGTTTTTTCATGTTTATAATACAGAGAATCACTACAGAGAGGCTCATAGCTATTTTAAATATGTATGATAATATATATGTAATAGTTTTAAAAATTTGAAGTTTACCAGTTTTAAATAATTTAGAATTTAAAATCAATTTCCATCAAGCACCATCAGTCAAAAATATTAATTATATATGCAATAGTTCTCACAGTATTTTAAACCCATTTTCGATATTTTGTTGTAGTAGATTGTAAATTTAAAAAAAATCATGATAACATTGCAAACTTTTAAAAAATAATAGCCATCTCACCTTGAAATCTTGAAATAAAATTTACTTTCGTTAATTTTTTTGTTTTTTTATTTCAACAATGATTTATGTTAAATATTAAACTAACAGTCTTCTGGATGTTAAATGAGTTTTCACGGCTTTTCTCTTCAAGGGTAAATTCTTACAGTATTAGATATCACAAAATAAAAGTTTTCAGAAAGAAAATTTGTTAAAAAACGTTATAACGCCAAAGTATAAAGTGAAGATGTGTTAAGATAAGGGGAATATTATGCAATAATAACACTGTTATCATTATGAAATAACGCAAGAAGGCGTATCTTAGAATTGAGATTACTTAAGAAGCCAGAGAACATGAGCGTGTAGTTTGTAGTAAATTGAAGTTAAAATAGACAGACTTTATTTTTACCAAAATTTTTCTCAAAGTGGAACATATGAATCATCCGATGTATAATAAAGACATATGCTCCGGAAATTGGGCATATGGATTGACGCAACATGTAGACTTGTGTTGAGTGATATTTTTCATAAAGATTGTTAATATTTTAAATATAAGTCATACACATGACATGATTTTTTTATTAACTTCACCTTACTGTATCAGAAGCAATGGTGCTAGCACCCAAATGTCGAGTTAAAAATAAATGTTTTAACCCTTTGCACTTGAATGGCACCATTACAGCGGCATCGGAGAATTACTCGAATGCTGTCATTGCGACGGTATTTCTTATAATATTTCAATGCCATTTATGATAATATTTATCATTTGAACCAGTTAATTTTTATCTATTATAATTATATAGCATATATTATTGAATCTAAAAATGTAATTGTATCCTTACGTAAATATGATATTTGCTGAAAAACGTTTCAAGTGCAAAGGGTTAAATTCAAATTATGTTAGATCAATTATTTTAATTAGCCGTACAAATCATTTTATTAGGTACTCAAAGTTGAATAATAATTTATAAAAAGTGGAAAAATGTAAGCATAGCGGATAACGGCAAAACGAAAGAAACGTCATGTCCAGGCAGACAACCTTTACTGGATGATGAATGTATCTAGTCGCTTTAAATGCTCAACCTCTTCCCTCTGAGACGGAATGAAATCGTTCAAATAAGTGATCAATGCTGCCCAATACACACATATATATAGAGGTGAAAATTATTTAAAACGAATACCGAAGTAACAAAAGTTTTTAGTAAAACGTATTTTTTGTTTTCCCAAACGAAAGTCAATACGATACGTAATCTTATTCTTCTCATATTCAGTATAACTAAATAAATGGGATGGTCCCACCGTGGTTTTAAATGTAATACAAATTAACAATGTCTGCTGATATTGATCGATGTTTTTATAACGTAATGATATTATTGAAATAATATAGATTTTTATGAAGAATAGATAGAATAGACCTTACAATTAGTAAATTTAAAGAAATATACACTCACTATCCTCCAACTGGTTAAAGTTTATGAATAAAGCTGCCGATGTGTACAAGAAGTTTAATCTGATTCTTTTTCTTTAGACAATTTATATGTGTGCCTACTTTGATGCCGGAGGTCTCAAGATTAAATCCCTTAAATTCATAAAAAAATGGATTCGACATTTCATATTTGACTTCAATACTCAGTAAAATCAGTATTTAACTGTAGCATTCATTCTGTACCAAAGCGTATACTTACCATGCTGACACCAGAAGAAGTTTGTGTAGTGGCTTTATTGCTATGTAGAGATATAGAATTATTTGGCGCCCTTGGAAAATTACAAGCTTTCTTTCCAGGTATACCAAATCTAAAGATAAAACAATGAGCTGCGTGAATGTGTCATCAATAAAGTTGCTTTAAAATCTAAACTTTCAACAAAACCCTTAAAAAAATATTGTTTATAATGAATGTTTTAATTCACATTCACGAAAATGGGCCTTTGCCTTTCAATTGATCTGTTACTACTTATTGGTAGTTAAAGAAATTATTAAATATAACAAAAAAATATTTTGAATCAAAGTAGCTTAAAGCTCTCGCTCTACGGAGCTTAATAGCTGTATTTGATTTCATAATAACACATAATAATATACATTGCACTAATGTTTGAACTTCTCTTGTGCGGGTGAGTCACTTTTGTAGACATTTTTGACAGTCGGCCAGCCAAAATAATAAGCAACCATATTATAAAAAAAGGAAAACTTTCGTACTATAAACTTGGCAAGCACGGAACTTCATTTCGCTTGAGGTAGGTTTTATAACAAATGTCAGATGGTTTGCAAAAAAAAGTGTTTGTATGGAGTTTTTTCATTCAAGATTGATTCAGCAATATAAATATCTCGAATTAATATATTTTTAAACTTTCATTACATAAGTATTTATTATTGACATAACTCTGGTACTTAGTTTCATGACACACCGTTTTTATATAAAAAAACAGTATAATTCTCTATAATAAGTATATTTATATTCTCAAATTTGATATTTTTATATATGAAAAGAGTCCAGTACTATGGGGCTATAAGTCGCAGGTTCAAATCTTTCCATATTAACTTACATTAAAATTTAACTATTGAAATTACTTGAGTAAAATTATGTAATTTGATCGTATAATAGTAAATATTGAGAAAAACTTTGTGTTGTATATTGTAGATATTGTTTTATCATGTGACGTTTGGAATACGAAAATTTTCAATAGATTAGAGCTTTCAATGAATGCTCTACTTTATATCATTATACTGTATTATTATAATATTATCTCATGTGATATATATTAGTATTATAAATATTTATATTAAAATATAATATGTGTTTTTTATAAGCTCTATGATAAATTTATAACCAAAAAAGCTTAAAAAAATATTTTTCCTAGCTGAAAATACGCTTTTGTTTAATAATCAAACATATTTGAATGTGGTTACGCTTAGTGGCTGATGTTGACCATCGGAAAAGTTATTATATTGTATATATTATACTTTTTTAGATAAATAACGAATTATGGATATCATACATCAGGATACACATCGTAGAGGATGGCAGAATGGGAAGCGAGTACGGCAAAAACTTGTCCAGTAAAAAACTCAAACAAACGTTCAAACAAAATTACCTAACCTAACTTTATTGTCTCTCCGTTAGCGTAGTTGGTAGCGTGCGCGTCTAGCAATCCGGGGAATGGGAATTCGATTCTCCATCTGTTGGATTTTAAAAATCTACAAATGCAGGACCGGATGCCCATTGGGTTGCAAAATTGTCTGATAAATGGTTCTCGTGAAAAATAATCTAACAGGACGTCTTCATATTGTGGAGATCCATATACTTCACTTTCGGCGTGGATATCTTCACACTGTGTAGACCCAAATGTTCAGAATTGGGAGCGAACATGGTGTGAGAAGAAGAATAATATATACTTACCTGTTTTCTTTTAGTATACTAAGTGTTAACTCGGTGGTAATTCATAGTATTACGTAAACAACTCAATTGGTAATTGAATTTATCTATAATCTATCACATCGTAAGAATGGTCGTTTGTCTGATTGAACAATCCACATTAACTAATAATAAGCAGTTATATTTACCGTCCGACAAGTTTATTTGAAAACTTTTATGAGGGTATTGGATTTGAAGCTGTACGTCTGCCATATTTCCCAAGCGTTTACTAATTATCCAAGGCGCTTTAAATTATATATACTACTAATGTTGTGACAGATATACTGTATGTAGTTAAAAGAATACATCTTCTGTTATTAACGTTAAAAATATTAATACTTTTCAAATGAAGTATCCTGATTACGCAATGTGAGATTCGAATACTAAGAATATAAATAATTCAAATATAAATAGACAACATTTTTTTAGAAATTATCTTAGATAAGAAATGCAAATGCACAAAAATGAAGATTTTTGAAGAAAATATCTTCAATTATTAACTATTTAGGAAGAAAAGTGTGACTTCTGTAAGCTTATAAAAATGGACTGATAAACTGAAAACATATGCTACATATATGGTAAAGAGAAAGTTTCATAGTAGGACGAAAAGAGCAATTAATCTCATAACGCTTATGCAAGGACTTCTATATAAGATATAAGTATATAATTAATGAAATTATAAGAAAAAATCAAATCAATGAAGAAGTATTGTAATTAAGAAAAAAGTATACGTAATAAGAGTGCAAAATAGAGATTGACGATTAAATTATATTTGTTAAAATATTTTGAATCTATGGTGTTAAAAATTTTGTAAACTATCTCCAAAAAAATCCAATGATGCGCTACTTAATTCCCAAATGGTTCAACTGGCTGACATTGTATTCTCGTGAAAACATCTGTTAACATACATTTTGACATTGCGGAAATCTATATACTCTATTTCTGCAGTGGTTATCTTCAGAATGTTAAGATCCATATCGATGGCCATTAGTTGACAACGCGTATCATTTACTAGTTAAATTATTCGCGAGAACTGAAAACACCTTAAAAATGAGTATTGGAAGATTAAAGAAAACAAAATGGAATTTGGACTTATAGAGTGAAATAAAACTTTGAAAAAAATGTAGTCTATTTTCATGAATTTCCCACTACTTATTTTTTATAAAGTTTTTTGTCCTCCTAAAACAATATCAAATGTATGGTACGTGTTGTCAACGTATGGCCATCGACATGCTCCACTTTTAGGACGAGCTTAGTATATATAAACGTTTTTAAGCTACACACGTTTCGATGTGATATAGAAATTAAATTTTTATTTACAATTTATTTTACAAAAATAAAACTCATTAAAGTAAACACGTGTATCAGTATAAACAAAATCATAATATTCCTCAGACTTTGATTAGTTAAAGAATTTATTTAAAAAAATAACAATATACTTTTATAAAATAAAAACTTTGTTAAACAATTTACGAGTACTTAGATGTTGTTAAAAATAATGGGTCTTCTTTGCGGTCAAAATTACTTCGTTCATATATAATTACGTAAAATGAGCTAGTTTAGATGATATTATAAATTAAATCACGATTTAAGAACCAAATCTGTCGCTGTACATTGAACAAAATGTAATTTATGTGATAATAAATGATTATTGATAAACAAGAATTTAAAAATAAATGAACAACTGGCAAAACACGTAACGATAATCAACAGAAGCACGCTGATGTTAAAAATGAAAATAACTTATCAGGGAGACAGACTTAGGCACAAGTATATAAAACACTATAACAGCCAAAGAAAATATTTACAACGTGTATATACATTAATTTTTCTACCCACGGAAAATTGGACGACTAGATTTTTTACAAAGAAAATATCGTGTGATTTTCCAATGAATTTTCTTCAGAGTCTCCGTCCTGTTGAATGTTCGCAGACAGAATGCCGAAAAAGCATATGGACCACGAGCATGAGGTGGTTACAGCTCTTGGATTGGAGTGGGGGGTGTATGCTATTTGGGCGAGGTATCCAAACACGGAGAGGTGTTTTAAATACCGAGATTTTCCTCTCTATATACAAGAGGGAATTTGTGATATGTGCATACGGATTGATAAGGATCGTCCTATATTAATTTTGACTAATACGATAGGTTAGTTATAGATAAAGTATATATACTGAGCCATTAATTATATTTTTAGAAGCTTAATATTTTATCTAAAACGTTCTGAAAAAGCATAAAAGAGCTTTATGTAAGAGTACCAAAATTATTTAATCTAGAAACTTTTATATCTATATTAATGAGTTCTGAATTTATATAAACAATAGCTACTCCCGATAAAGTAATAATTGATACGATGATTGTTATCGAAATAAATTTGTACCAAGGCAAAAAAAGGATACAGGTATTAATTAATTTTATATTGGTATAAATTATTTTTAATGTTTATTAGAAAAAAATCAGCATGCTTTAGTTAATTATGTATTTACTACGTCTATTCTGAAAGTGGAGCATATGGATCTACACAGTGTGAAGATATTGTACTGAATGTGAAAATTGCTCAACTCAAAAGCATCTAGCCCTGCATTTTTCTGTTTTGTTTTTAATCCGACAGATTTGGGAATTGAACCTGAATTTCACGAATTACATGGCTTGTACGCTGACCTCTACACTACCGGGGTAGTTAAAATTAATTTATGGAAATATTTTGAATGTAAAATGTTAGTATGTCTAAAAAAAAGAGGCTTTTAAACATTCTTTAAGAATCAAAAACGGACTTAATAGCCTCTGAAATCATTGTACTAGATACTAGTTCTAAAATTTCTATTATTATCAATAAGTTATGAAAATAATATTTTATTGTTTATGCTTGATATAAAATAGGTTAGAAATTAGTTTGTAAACACAGACTTTTGTTGGAATATTGCTTGCATTATCCACTGGCCGTAAGCCAAAGTATCAAAGTTTGAAAGGCGTAAACATTCGCTGTAGCTATTAATCCGCAAATCTACGTAAAAATGTTTGAGAACGTAAATATATGACTTGATGTTTTTGTTACGAAAAAAATACACGTGAAGAAGAGAAGTCAAACCTTTAATAATACAAAAGATATAATTTATTAATTTTATTGGTTTTGGTTGATATAGCATTAAATTTTAAAACTTTTTTAATATTAATAATTACGTTTACGTGACAAAACTTTCCTTAAACCATTCAAAAAAATGTAGAAAATAATATACTTATGCTTATAATAATTAACGGTTTTGTAAGTGACTTGGTAAGTTTGTGTATTATGCTGGTTCAAATCTTGAAGGATTGAGAAATTGAATGACAACCGATCCTCTTAAAAGATATGTTTTTATTCCATCGAAGTCCATATGTTCTACATTTAGAACTTACGTGGATGAAAACAAATGTGTAGGTTCATTAGTTTTTACAGCAGCATTTTTGGTATTAATTGATTATTATATATATTTATATTTTAATAATTTTTAATTTGATTTAATTTGATACAGAAATGGCTATTATTAAAAATATTTTAAGCTATCATCGAGTCATAACGTCGTATTACTGGCAAAATACGTTAATGTGTAAAAATTAAGTTTTGAGATAATCGAGTTTTAATGTTTGAGTCTCTCTGTTAAATACATTTTACGAGAATTTCTTAAGGTACAATGTATTATACATCGAGAAATTGTCGTAACATGTATTTAACAGACAGACTCAACATTAAAACTCGACTACTTATCCCAAAATCACTTTTTTACTTTAACGTCTTTTCCCAGTAATACGACGATATATATGTATAAAATTACACAAGTATATATTATATATATCATATTTCAATTATGTAGATATGTGTATTAAGAATAAATCCGTTTTTTCATTATAAATACTCCAGTATGTTCATTGGAAAATTACTTTGTAAAATTTATAATATTTAATTATTTATAATTAAACTTCGATGAGACACGTTGACAAAATAGTCTAGTATACCTAAGAAACTAAAGAGTTGATAATTATCAACACTGAGACGTGGCAAAGCTACGGAAATCTATGTTGTTATGAGTGTAGAGGAGCGGCGTCGATTTTTGGCATCGACGCCGAACGACAGACGTCGGGCGGTGAGCGTCGGTTGAATCGACGCCTCTCCTTATAAGAAGGCGACGGTGCGTCGGTTCAGCAAAACCCGGACGTACCAGAGAAAACGTTTTCCAATTCGCATCGTAAGTTATTATGAAAACATAGGAAGGTATACACGGTGATTTATTGGCATACATCTTCAGCCCGTGGACAGAAGACGAATTTTAACAAAAAACCTATTTATATAGTATAAATTTAAACTATAACACTATTGGTATATTATTAATTATACAACACTCCTGTAAAACTAAAATTTTATTAATATAATTTAGTTGATTAATAATATTATAATTATAACCGTCCGCATGATTTGAACTTTAATTTAAACATATCATTACGATAGTAAATAGACTTTAATCTATTTTTCCATACCTTTTCGTATTCAACAGCATTTGTTACATGCATCCAGTAATCAAAATCTCTAAATCTAAGTTGGACTATTTATTATTAGAAATATATATATTTGTAATAATATAACGCCCGATACTCATAATTCTGAAGATTGGCATGTAAAATAAGATAAAAAGTTAGTTTAATAGTCATTAATTGACAGTAACTTTAATTGAAAATTAGTAGTTAATATAATGTATAAAATAAACTTGTGTTACTATTAGTGTATTTTATATCTGTACAGAAGTAAAAATCTTAAAGAAGTATTAGGTTGAGATTTATTTCTAAATAAATGATGGTGATTTAGATATTTAATATAGTGTTTAGATAATATATTGATTTTGTTCATTTAGTGGTCGAGTGATAAGTTCAAGTTCTTCATTGCAGGAAGTAGCAAGCTCGAATATGACGGATTAAAACAGATTTATAAAAAGTCAGAAACGTAAAAATAGTTAGCTGTATGTTTTGAATTCAAAAAAAATGTCTTATATTTTTTCGCCTACAAACTATGTTAAATTAATTATCGAGGAATTCTAGATTATTTTTTATAAATAAAAAGATTAAATTATTTAACTTAATATACGTTCTATGATATGCTGGCAAGTAAATGCAGACTGAGTTAATAAATACTGTGATGTTGACGTCGTGGTTATTTATTTTGTGAAGTTTCAAGAGCAGGTGTACTCAACTAAAAAAAAATGAAAGTTGACCCTCAGAAAAAAACTATTACCGACGCGAAGTCATATAAGGTTAACAGTTTTGACCCCAGTCCTTCTATTTTCCCTCACGGCCGCAGTCTGCGACTTGAAATACCCATTGGGTGACGTCACGCGACGCTCAAGATGCACGACGCCCCCTGAACGACGTCGAATGAGCGACGCCAGACGTCGGATGCGGCGCCATGGAAACAAAATACGCAAAATCATATCGCGTTCCTATAATATTTTTTGAGTTTTGATTCTATTGAATGGCCCTTCGGACTGATGGCTGTTAGAATCAAAATCAGAAATGTTATATGAGATTACTGTTATAATTAAATGATTAGATTCTACACGTTCAGGTCGTCCGCCTTACATGGGCAGACACTATACATGGGCGCATGCCGGAATTGAACAGTGTTGTTGGTACACACAGAAAATGTATTCCACTTCAATGACAAATATTTTAAATATAAATCCATTTATATTTGCTTATATAATATACATATA
>JAGVSQ010011659.1:0-12109 GCA_022683975.1 Rhyacophila evoluta | reverse complement strand
CACACTGTGTAGATCCATATGCTCCATGTTGGGAGCGAACATGGTATAAAAAAATATGGTTAATAGTAGTCTGACCTGAGAAATGAATCATGGCATTTCCAATGTCCAATTTGTAGACTATTATGTTTTCTCACGGAAGGATAAATGGGGAGACTACATCTATAAGCTCTGGGTTCAGTCAAAAAATGCAACTTTCGTTTATTGACAGTATAATTCTATGACACTTATTCTACTAATCAGGCTTCATGGGTATTACCTTCATGCCGGATTATATAAGTTATACCATGTACAAACATGAAACACGGCCAGTTACGTGCGGAAAGGACCTCGTTTTTACGTGCGCCACGACAAATATCGTTTGATAAAACGCTTCACGTGAAACCAGGGTAAGAATGCGCAGAAGTAATGTCAGATTTTAAAGAGGATAATGTATCTACGAGTAATTTAACCGTATATCATTTGACATAATAGGTGTAGCGTAAACTGGGGCAGCAGTGTTACGCACATTAGTTCTTTATTATGGTACTTGTGAGTGGCGTCAGATGGGAGATGGTCCAATTCGACTGTAAGAAAATTACTAAAGATAATTCACGAAATGATTGTATTCGTAAATAAAAACTATTTCCTTTTTTTGAGCTGTAGCTATTTATAACTACTATCCGATTTCTATAATTAAATACAGTTTTTTTGTTTGTTCAAGCATTAACTAAAAAATAAAGGAAATCAATTGCATGTCATTTGCGATAGTTACGTATATTCGATACCGGGTTGTATAGTACAAGAGCCAACTAATGGAATACATACCAATAAAAATCACCATAAAAAGGTCATTTTTATACGTCTTTTACCATGCAAAATTAAATAGCTATTTTGATTGTTTCTCTCTATTTGCACCTCTGACAACACTGACAAATATTTGTATTTATAAATAATTACACTGTAGTTCTCTTTTTCAAAAGCTTATTAATGTTTATTTTTAAATGAAAAACTGATTCCCACCAATTAAAGATGATATTTGATGTTTTGATAACTAGAAAAACCTCGAATATGATCCAATTTTCTCATAAAACAGGGAAGTAGAGGAGAACGTACACGTAACTTGTAACTTAGATACATCGTTTTATTATTATTACAGTTATATATAATATATATATAAAATTATTGTTACTGAATGTGAAGGAAATGAGAGACATGTGATTGAATAACGAAGTTATTTATTATTATTAATTATTTCTATATATATAAAATACGTATCCATAAATAATTAAAAAGATGCAACAATTCCAATGAAAAACAAAACAATTGTGACGCGGAAATTCAAAATATCAGAAAACTATTTTAGATTCATTTTATTGGTATTCTGTTTCGCGATAAGAAATTTGTGCTAATGCGAAAAGAATTTTAACTCATCGCACCGAAGTATTATAAATATAACAAAAAAGGCCATGTCGTGATCGAACCTGTACTCTTGAGTTTGTACGTGCACTCGGAGTGCAGTTAATCGCTGTATTTGTAACGGAAATTTTTCATCGACGTTTTGGCTAAGTGATTGTATTATTACTGCAAACGCAATAATGCAATCTGTAATGTAATGGGTTGCTTTAAGCCAGGTCCGGCCAACCAAAAATTCCCCACGGGCAACGTTGACGTCGTAATACTTTCCAAGGGCGGCACATAAATGAGAGTAATGCCAGATTTTGTTCCAAAATTTTTTTATAAACAGAAGATTCTATGGGTCCGAATATTATATTATGCGAACACAAATTAACAAAAAAAACTATGACTTAAAATCATCCTTACAGATATACTATTAATGGAGGTTATACTAACTAAAAATATATGAATGCAACCCATTTAGAAGCGAACACGGTTGTTGTCTTTTACAGTATTTACAAATAATAGCAAGTATTTTAGGTTTTATTCTACATCTTTAATTTTCATATTTTGAAATCTTTTATTCAGTCTTTAGTTAAAAAGTCGCTGTGCGGCTGTTTTTATGTATATCGTGATTATGACCACGGGCCACACAAATGGGCGCCACGGGCCGCGAGTTGGCCAGTCCTGCTTTAAGCGAACACAAAAACAAATTACAGCAGCGTGACTATACGATCGAAGCGTTGCACGAAAAATAATATTTTCTTACTGTAGCCGAGAACAAGTCCAAGTGTATATGAACAGTTTTTAAACTAACCGTCATTATCACGCATTTTGCATCCAATTTTGATACACGGCCTGGAAATTTTTTCACCATTTTCGCATACATGTAATTTACGTTTCATCAAAAATTTTGTTTTGAAAAAAAATGCCGATAGCATTATTAGAGGTACGTATTATATAGTGTAGAACCCATTTTGGAATCTAATTTTGATTTATTTAAAAATTATATTTCTATTAATTTAACATGAACAATTTACAAACCTAATAATAAATAAGGACATCATGATTATTTAACCTTGAATGGCATACTTTTGTGTATCTACGAGTGAGGCTCTTCTCAGTTGTCGATTTGATAATGGTACGAGTTAAAATCCCGTATCTGTATAAAAATTAAAATGCAGAATATATGGGTGCCCGATGGGTTGAGCGACCTGAAAACCAATTTGCTCAGATAATTGTTCATGTTATGAATACCCACATGCTCCACATTCTTAACGGAGATAGTAAAAAAAAAACAATTCCAAAAAAACAATTGCCGTCGCTCCATTGTTTAACTTTTTCTTATCAGATGTTAGTTTGATTTCTGAGATTTTACAGTTAGAAGTGCAACATATGATGCCGCGGGCTATCTACATGGATTAAGAGGCGGGTTAACATTTCTCAGGTGTACTTTTTGTACTGTTATTATTCATTGAAATACCAACTAAGTAACGCATATTATCAAGCATAAAAAACCTATCAAAAAATATTCCATGATAACGCGTGGCTAACATTAAAGAAAGAAAAGTCTTCAAAAGTTGTTGCCAAATATGTCTCCATTTGAATAATTGTAATCAATATCGATGCATGTAACTTTGATATTGTTTCTCTTCATTCAACTCCAGTCCTAGCTTGCCAATAGAAGAAAAGTTTACTACCACTTGTCTATTATCTACTCTCGCCACTTTCCACAAAAGTGGAGCATATCGATCTTAAGAGTGTGATAATTACCAATTCGTAAATGGAGTGTACGGATATCCGTATTTTGTCAAGAATTTATTATCTTATCCAATTGCCCTGCGATTTCCGGCGCTCGGGTATCAAAGAGACCCAGATAGTGTAGTGTAGTTTATGTTATTATATATAAGTATTTTATTATTATTTATAAGTATTTTATTATTATACAACTGCATCTATGCAAATAGAATCGTTTTATTGCAGAAAAATCTGTACCTGAGATGCAGACGGATGCAATCATAAATAAAGTGAAATATTCACTTCTTGTATACTCCTTACACCTTCCTGAGTCTTCATGTTTATAATGCGTTATGGTTGTTACATCCAAATGCAATCGATTTTGTTTTAATTATTTGTGATTAAAGAGACATTCTTTTTGTTACTGATAAATACGATTATTCATTACAAATTCTCATCATTATCTCATTTTATAAAATTTGTGACTTGCATCCGTATGATTCTCAAGCACAGAATTCTACAATCATTTATCAGGTATGTAGATATAATATATCACATTCACTGACATTACACGTTACTATCAGTATTTCATAGTTCATATGCTTTCGAAAGTTTAAATAATATGTAAAATTTACGCGTTAAAACGAAAAAAAAACCCCAAATAAAATGCTTCAAATATAATTCCATGATGAAATGTTAAATTTAAAAATTGCGCACCGCGTCTGATGCACGATGAGGTCACAAAGAACGCCATCCTCAATCGAATTGACGTGATTTTACAACACGAACTGGGTACACGAACGGATTTCGTGAATCTCAAATAACAATTAACACGATTTTTTCTCGAAGTTTTACGCAGAAGAGTTGAGATTTCCTTAAGAAAAATAACTGTGCAATAGCATTTTGTAACATTCGAGGCTCTTACTCAGATATTGTTAAATGTTACAAAGCAATAAAGAAATATTGCAAATGCAAATAATATTCATTCACCATTATTCACTCGGTCACAGGAAAGATACAGTAATTTAAATTTAAAAAATGATTATCAAATTTACGTAACGAAATCCGTATATTCCGTTGATATTTTTTTTTATAAACCATGTTCGCTGCCAGAGTGGAGCATATGGATCCTCACAGTTCGTAGAAATCCACCTCGTGGAGTATATGGATCTCCGCAATGTGAAGACGTCTTGACAGATTATTTTTCACGAGAATCGCTTGACAGATAATTACTCAACCCAATGGGCACCCAGTCCTGCAACTTTGATTTTTTTTTAAATCCGACAGATAGGGAATTGATCCTGCATTCCCCGGATTTCTAGGCGCGCACGCTACCAGCTACGCTAACCGGGGAGACATTGATTATATTTGATATAGTCATCAAATAATCTACATTCCGACATTATTGAAATACAGAAAAAATAAGAACAAAAATATTACTAGACTACTAAAAATATTAGTATTTTGGAAAATTTAAACTAAATTTGAATTAATGTTTTAAAACTATACAGACAGATAACATATTCCAAAGCTAGATATAAAGTACAATTCGCATAAAGAAAATATAAAGGCCTATATAAATAGTGGGCGTTCTATAAAACCGCGACCGTCAACTTTGACCAAGTAAGCAAAAGTAGATATGTTTATTGATATTGGATTTTATGTATTTTGTGTATTTAGGTAAAAAGACCTCCGAGGGCGAAAAGGTTTCGCAGTTATCTCTGGATAGTAATACTTTGATATATTTTTTCTGACATCTAAAATCGAGAACAAGCAATCGGAACGGATCACTTATAACCCTACCTTTTTATCTATTCGGCCACATTAAATTTTTTTATAATACCAAGCATTTAGTTGCCAATAAGTGATGCCTCGAATCGGACAAGAACGCTTTTCGGTCGGATGAACATAATGTAAATACATATTTGTGGTTTATTGTTAAAACATGCCATGTTCACCCGCGCGACGATCATGGCATTAAAAATCAAAGATACGAATCAACGCATGATTTACATGAAACCTCAATCATTTTTTACATTGATACTGCCACTAAATGACAGTTCATATAATGAATAACACGTAATTCGTCCGTGGAATAAAAATACAGCTTTGACGCTGTATTATTAGTGATACGGCATAATGTTGTGTAGGTATGAGTGATTCAGAGATCACTGCCACTGACCCAGGAAGCCAGAGGTCACACACACCGCCCGGCACGATGACTTGCAAAAATCCTGGTTCACGACACGTCCACGTCATTGGACAGAACGACGGCGGCCATTTTGTGTCTCTTGTGTCGTCCATTTTACGATATCACGTCCGCGGAGGGCTGCTTTATGGTTCGCTTACCCCAACAGGTAACTCGATTTGATAATATTCTAAATTGACATCTCTCCGTATTATACGAAAGTAAATACGATAAAGATAAAATGAAGAAATACTGCACAATTACTTTACCCACCTACGTATCTACCACTATTTTAACAATTTCTATTGTGGATACCGCAACTTATTGAATAAAGAATTTCCGAATGTCTCAAAAGGGATCAGATAATACCTTTGGCTGCAGTAAGGAAGAGTGGACATTTATAATGATGATGATTAATATTGCAAGTAAATCAAATTTTAAAAAGTTAAAAATGTGTTGATGGCTTAGGCCTCAACAAATTGTCGAAAGCCATTCGCTAAACGCAATGGTTTCCAGACCTCAAACTAAAAAAAACTACATTAAAATCATCTACAACTTCACTCATCAATCATTTTATTATTTTATAATTTTACATACTACAACGTTGAGGTGATTCAACACATTTTTTAGATTGTTTGTTCGCCATCCGTTGAACTCAAAGTTGCCCTGGGCATAAATGCCTGATAAAAAGCCACACGTGAATTAAAATTTATTAAGGAATTCGTACTCACGATATACAGATTATAAAAGCGGTGCGTTATCCACTGTCCCACGTTGCTAAGATTAGTAATCGACACGTACTTGCACTTTTATTGTCACACATAAAAATAGATATTACATATACGCAATTTCGTTTAAAAATAAATCAATATCAGTTGAACATTGAATTATGTTATATTATAATAATTAAGTGCATGCGCGTCAAGTCAAATGGATACACAAATAATAAAATGTCATCTAATCAGTATGTTAATGTATACACTTTTCATGTCCACTCCAACAGTGGAGCATATGAATATTCGCAGTGTCAAAATAAATGACCATTCCAGAAATTAACCACATGGATCTCCGCTTTTTGACAGTCCTTTTAAACGAATATTGGCTGACAACTAATTGCTAAATCTATTCAGTATCCAGTCCTGTATCTTTGGATTTTCTTCGGGGAAATCATTTTTTGAGAAAATTTTATTTTAAAAAATATTTTTAAAAAATTCCGTCGCAGGCGAAGTCAAATTTTTTTAATGGCATATTTCACTATATGCTGTCATGTGTATAAACAACATATCACGTGTAAACGTAAATGACATGAGTAAATGGCAATGTTCTGATAAGCGTTAAAAATACAGCTGTAAGAATGTTTCCGTTAAAATACACCAAAATGGCGGTGCCTAAAATGTAACGTCGCAAAGATATCTTCCTTTACGTTAGCATCGTCTCATGACACATTTATCGCGAATCAATATTTAACCTCAGTACGAACGCAAGAAGTATCTATCGCGTACATTACTTCTCCACCATCTGTCACGTGAAGCCTTAAGCCTGAATCTCATTCACTTTCCGCTTTGCTAGAGGGGCCATTTTTTATCTACGTTCACATATTGACGCAGCGTTGCCCTCGAAGTGCCCAGCTAGTAAAAAAGTAATTCTTTGTTCATTAATTTTGATTAATCGCTCCAATCAATATTAGTTAACAACAATTAAATTCATCTACCAATATAAATCATCCGTTTTGAGAGGCCGCTACATGTTAAAGTTTAGTAACTCATTTTTCATTTAAATTTTGTTACGATAATATAAAAAAAATCTAAATATTAAGCACATTAATGTGGTAAGTTTAGATCTGAATTTGGCCGGTATAAAACCTATATCGGCGCGTATATATTATATAACCTAAGCTGCCATAAAAGTTAATATCTTTAGTTCCAAACGATCTGACGAAGATAACTTATATAAAGACGCAAAGGTTTTGTTAGTACTGATTGGGACGCATCTTTTAATTAAAAATACATTTATATTGTTTCAATAAATTAAATTATGTTACACTAATTTATATATGAATACACGTAGAGTCTAATACAGCCATGTCCAAATCATATCCCGCGGTTCAGGTGAAGCCCAATTTAATATTTCGTTATTGAAACTTCACTTCATTAATTTTTGCATATTTTCACAAGCTAAGTCTAGTAAAATTTTAGATACCATTTTCACTGTTTTCCTTCGTTGTCTTCCGCATCCATTTTGGTTTACCGTTTAATTTGCACAATTGTATGCCCGAGATTTAGTAGTTTGACTGATATTTAAAATATCCCAACAACGGGCTCGAAGAGAGACCATATATTTTTTATCAATCGGTTCGCATCCACGACGAGCTCATCGCATAAAATAGAACTAGGGTTTGCAATAAAATAATTTAGGACACAGCTTCAATATGACATATGAGACTGAGTCGTTCGTTTCGGTAAAATTGCCGCTTTTTTACGATTCATTGATCGGAAATCTCTACGCGACAGTTAACATTGATAGAATTTTTACAAAAGCTACCACACAGTCACGGTCATAAAGATTAGCTAACCAATACAATATTTTTTCTCATACATACCATTATTTTATAATATAATTGATATTTAGATGTGGGCGGCGGTCAATGTATCCATATTGCAGACAAGTATTTTGCGAAGTGAAAATTCTAGCATTATAAAAGACTAATGCACAGATTCGATAAAGATTATTACAAGAAACGTAGCTACGTCGTAACTATAAGTAAAATTTAGGAGTGTATAATACATAGCATAGGAAATACATGACAATTACATTTAACTTGATGTTATTATTTAAATTTACTTTTAACGAATAAATGAAGAAATGAAGTTCGAATTGAATTTAATATTGACATTCATTTGATAGTCAACTCTCAAATGCCGAAGGATTTTTTATAGACAAGGTATATAAACAAAATTGACATTATTTGAATTAGTCGGAATAGCTAATATGACAGATAAAAATGTTTTTTTTTTCTGAATACAAATGATGGCGAATTTTAGCTTAAGCCGAAACCAAGCTTTGACAATTATCTAAAATATTTACGATAACCTCGATAGTGATTACATAATGATTTAGAATAGCCAAGTTACTTAAATTAATATTCCAATCGCAGTAAAAATAGTTTGATGCATAACTATGACCATGATCATATATTATATACAGCATGGCATAAACTTCTCAATAAATATGGAATTCTCTCAGTATAATGAAAGATCTGAACAAAACTTCCCATTCCAATGTCGAGATTTATATAATATTTATGGAATTGCGATAAAATAAATCACAGCCTCATGTCCAAAGTGTTCAACTAAAAGTTTTTGGTATTTTCTCTTTTATAGCAATTATTAATCACGTCGATATTTGTGATTATAATATTTTCGCTAAATCGACACTTAGAAAATTGTGACTGGGGGCGAATCAAATTTAGTGGGTCACGAGGACTCTCCTCAATATTAAAAAGAGTCTGAAATAAATACCTTGTCAAAAATGAAGCTGATATACCAGTTCGTTGACGTATCAAAGTGATAGGCCAACCACGAGACGGCTCACACGGTAACCTACATCATCAAACACCACCCACATCCGCTTTCTTATGCCCCAACTCCGCGGAGTTAGTCATAATGGATAATCCTTCGTCACTCTGTATCATTACAACAAAATGTTAAACCGAGAGTAAACTTAACATGGAAAGAGGTACAGGACATGTATTTCCCAGGAGTGACACTGTATTTCCTTTCAGTTGTGATAAGTAAGATTTCTTATGAAAGGATATCGGAAATACCGTTGACAAAAGGGTTGCCAACTGTTACAGAGTTGAACCCTCCGTCCTGATTCGCGGATGGTACCCATCCGGACGCAAAATATTCCGCAATAGCACATATAAACGCACGTTTTTTATTCGTATTACCTTCTCTGTAAGGATCTAGCTAAGAAGTTAGTTTTTTCATCCAAAGAATGTTGTTTTCTTAAGCCTATAATTCCTACAATTATTACGCTATATAAAAGTCGTGGGCGCGAATTCAATGCCACTTTATCCTGCAGTTAATACGTATTATTATTATAGTTAGTCACTAACAATATTTTTTGTTCATAAAACACTGAATGGAAGATGTAAGCTGATAATGACGGTGATATCATTGCGTGAAATATTCTTATGGTATCGTACACGAAACAGTTGCTTGAAGATCGGACAGATTAACATTAGTACACCTTCAAAACGAATCATACGTGCGATGGCGACAAGAAGGCAACTTATCAGGCAAAAATAATAAAAAAAATGAGTCTGCGTCAGCGGTAATGTTGGTAGCCTTGACCGCCTGGGATATGGACGGATCGTGACTAGCGACTTGATACGGTGATAGACAAGAATAATGTTGTATTTTTTTTATATCTCGTAAAAGCACAGACTTATATGAATTGATTACCATAGACAAACTATTTTAGATTATAAATAGCGTTTCATAGACACTGAATGAGAAGGGTTTTCTCCCAGACGAACAATTGGAAGTATTTATTCGAAAGAGAAACAATCAAAGTTTTAAAATTGAATTTTTAAATATTCAAGATGATGAATTTTCAAAAGGACTGTTGTTAAAATTCTATTGTTGAAGTATTTGAAATCTACTTATCACCAAATAAATCAATATATGGTATTGTAGAATATATTATATTGTAGAATTGATTTTCGATTCCTTCATTACATTATCATTAAATTGTTATTAACTCTAAAACAGCATAACGAAAACAGAATGCCTAATAATAAAGCTATTGATACTTTGGAAAAAAATAATGATCAATATAAGCATTATCTATTTTTTTAATCTCAAAATACCACTGTAGTAAAATAAAATACTGCTTTTTAAAAATTTAAAATTCAAAAAATTGGTAGCAAATAAAGATATACTAAAATTAAAATAGTGCCTGTAAATATTGCACTATTTGATACAGTAAAATCTCATTTGAGAATGCAACTTGATCGTTGAGGATCGGTGAGATGAGTACAATAACTAAATTTGAATTATTATTATGTCTTCGCAAAAAAGTTTTTGAGTCGGTGTGAAGATATTTTTGTACATGGTATCAGTCGCAATGCGAGTATTGTAAGCTATAAAAAAGAAAATTATGAGTTCAGCCTTTTTTTATATTTAATGCGAAGGAACGAATTTTCCCACACTACGCCTACAGCGTACACGAGATACGACTCGACATCTATGGTATCCGCATTACGTTATTCGCATAGCACTTTGCCTTTTTAAGATGTCAAAGGAATATGCACTCGTAGTAACGTAAAACAGGCAAAATTCGCCGTGCGTCGTAAAAAGGTGCATGAGCTGAACCATACGACCATGCATGCATAGCTGAATTTATGCCTTTACGCCGGTTGACTCACTGTAAAGTTCGTTTTACGTGGTGATTCCATTAAAATCTAACGTGCGTAATTAATCACCGATACATGAAGCATACTATGTATTTCATTTTCTTCTCATTAATTTATTGTAATTCTTTCATTGTCAACTTGGTGGTCGAATTGGTAAAGCGAACTTAGGAAATGGAGAATATTCCGATTACCAAATGAAATGCAGAGCTGGATGCTTCCTCGTGAAAAAACATTTATCAGGATAAGTTTTACATTCTCAAGATACACACGGTTCACATTGGGGAGCAGATGTGTAGTTTAAAAACAAAAATCTTCATTGTATGATATTATTTATAAAAATTACGGTGCGTCACTTTTTTCTTTACAGAGTATAAAGGCTTTTATTATAATAACAAGTACATAGCTTTCAATAAATATTGTTAAATATTGTTTTCTGAAGTAATATCATTCATATTCAACAGGGAAAATTTTACTAATCAAACGTTATACGTACAAATAGATATGTTTAAAAATAGTTTTCAGTTAACAATGTCTAAAATCCATTATTGGTAAAAAAAAGTCATTGTGAAGAAAATACGTGCGTATTATGTTTATAATCAGTGTATTTTTTCTATAAAAACCACAAAAGTGGAGTACATCGATATTAACAGTATGAAGATATCCATTCTAGATTATATTTTACTCAATATGTTAAGAATATAACAAATTATTGATTCAAGCCATTCATAATAATAATAAAATTGTTAACGTCATTGAAAGTATTTTAAAAACACGTATAAACAAAGTAAATATTTTAGAAAAGAAAACAATTGAAAGTGCAAATAAAAGAGAGTCTAACAAGAAAGTTTTTTGATATAAAATTTTCGTTCCAAAAGTAAAACATATGGATCTACACAATGTAAAGATATCTACTCCGAACGAGAAGTATATGGATCTCCGCAATGTGAAGGCATATCTTGACAGATTATTTTTCACGAGAATTGTTTGTCATACAATTGCTCAACTCTATGGGCATCCAGTCCTGCATTTTTGATTTTTTTTTTGAAAGTTCGACAGGTGGGGAATCGATCCCGCATCCCCCGGATTGCTAGGCGCGTACGCTACCAACTACACTACTGGGGAGACAACAAGAAAGTTACACATATACTATTCTACAAAATTATAAAACAGCATCCAACTAAACGCATTTTCACTCAGGTGGAAGATATGTATAACCGATGCAATTTTGGCGAATGGAATATACAGATCTCTACAATGTAAATAGCTATCTTGACATAGTAAGTATATGTATTAAAATAGTTTTTTTTTTTTATATATACCATGTTCGCTCCCAACTTGGAGCATATGGATATACACATTGTGAAGATATCCACTCCGAAAGAGGAGTATAT
>JAGVSQ010011658.1:0-12110 GCA_022683975.1 Rhyacophila evoluta | reverse complement strand
TAATATTAATTTCTGTGTTAGTGTGAGCACTTCAATATGTGCGCAGATGTCATGTAAGCATTTGTCATGTGAGCACTTGTCGTGTTAGCAATTGTCATGTGCGCAGTTGTCATGGAACCCTTATATTATCCCAAAACATTTAACTCACCCCTTACTATGCCAAAATCAACAGTACTGGACCCCAAACGTCCAGTTTAAATGTATATTTTAAATTCAAATTATGCAAAATCTACTAGATCAATAGATTATTGTAATTGACCCCAGAATCATTTTATTCTTTACTAAAAGTGAAATGATATAAAATAAGTGAAACAAATGAAAAAATAACGGCGGAAACTGAGAGGCGACATTCTAATGCAGATATCATTCATACACTCAGTCTTGTGACAAGCCACTCAGAATGCTCTATCTGTTCCTCTTTGACACTTGATAATATCATTCAAATGAGTGATTGACACTGCCAAACACACATACCAAAGTCATTCAATACACACGCTTATTCAAATCTTAGATACAATACAAAGTAATTATGTCTGTTGACATTGATCAATATTTTTCAAACTGAAACCATATGTTTTCTTTATGTGGAATATATACATATAATATGAACACCTTGCAATCAGTATATTTCGATAAATAAAATAACACTGGTCACTCGCAGTTATATTGAATTTAATAGACAGGTAGTTTTTGGTGTTTATTAGGGTAGGTATCGGTTTTCCTACTGTCAGTGGACACTTACACTTGCACACCGTTCACATTGTAAGGCCTAGAGATACTCAGAAGGTAAACTCGGCTGCCAAGATTTAAAATTACAGACGTTTTTGATTTTAAAATAAATTTTCATCGAGCTTTAACATTTGACTATTTTAATCTATAATAACAACGGTTTTTTGGCTTTCACAAATTATCGTGAATGCATGGCTCGGCAAAAGTTAGTTAGTATTGCTAATTTATTACTATTAAAACAATAATTTTACAATTCAAAGTTAAGGTATAATACAATATATAGGTATTGTTCAAATACTTGAAAAAATAAAAGCACATACAGTGTACTCTCGATTATCAGTGATAATGCTGGGGAGGAGGAAACCGGATAATCCGAATTGTGTGAGCCTTCAAGAAATGTGAGGTACAGACAGAAGAGCCAGTTAAGCGTTATGTGGAAATCCAACGACAGATCTACTTGTATCTTGGATGTTGAGCGAATCAACAAGACTTTCGGTACAACTGTACAAAAAATACAACAGAAAGGATAGCAATTTCGCCGGTGGCCGATAGGTTAGCGTTTGCGAGTTCGATTCCCACATATTCTGGACTGTTAAAAATGCGGAAATGCAGGAATAGGTGTCCATTGGATTGAACAATTGTCTTACAGCCAACTATAGTGAAAAATAATGTGTTTGTACACAAGATTTGTGTGTTTACGTTACACAAATCCAAACGCTTCGCTTTCGGAATTCATACTGTGTTCCACTTTCGGAACGTCGAAAATAATAATCATTTTCAAGGTCTGGCGTAGTTAGAGAGAAGAACCTAAGTGAAACTTTAAAATAACGCACCAGACTAAGTTATATCTATGCGAATCGAGCCATGGAATGTTTAAAACCATTTCCAGGTAGTTTTAACTAGGCACTTAAATCCATTAAATTATTTGCAGCCTAACTAAACGAATACACGTGTTGGACTCAGTAATTAGAATTAATATTAATCACACTCATTCACGTGTGCACCAAGGATATGATAGTATGAAATAATTAATAGATTCTTACAAAGAAGCAAAAATACAATTGAAATGCTTGGGAGCACAGTTCACATGACTGAAAGTATTTATATTGGCCTTGTTCAATATGTTATTGTTCCAAATGGAGCTACAAATACTAAGTCTTATCAATTGAGATAAACAATACTTTTAAACCACTACTAGTAATCAGAATTTTGCTGCAAAACTGTAGAATCTTCAAGCTCGCTTTGTATTTAGATACACATTTAAAACGTGATATTTAGCAAAACAAACACTTTTCTGTGTCTTTTGCTCTCTGAAAGTGGAGCATAGGAATCTCAACAGTGAGAAGACCATTATCTAAATTTAATACACGGATCTCTGCACTTTCAAGACTTTTCGATAGACTTTTCATAAGAATTAATTGTTACCTGTCAATTAATTGGGTATCCATCCAGCATTTTTGGATTTTGTTAAAATTTCGCAACGGTTGGATTTGAACCCGCAACCCCGTTTGCCGGAAAGATTACAATGTTAAAAGTGATTTAGAAATAGAAACTTTTAACACTACAGTAAAATACTGAAAATTAAGCTCCAGATTATTCCCATTAATATCTATTTACGCGCATTTGATAATAAAATAGAAAAACCACTCGAATGATTTGCTTCATCACATGTGTCATCTATTTTCAAGAATGAGAGCAATGCACTGGTTGTCTGTTATAAGCGATGCAAACAAATACGATTTAAATGTCAGATTTTGTCAAAACGTATATTCCATAACGATCGGTTTTGGCAGTTTGCGAGCAAACAAACACAACAACAACAATAACAAATAATATAATGTAAATCCGATTGACATCTCCTGACAGGTGTTCTGTGAATGACACAAATTCATTAATAATTATTGTATTTTCTATCTCCCACTAACTAACCAAAGGTAATATTTAGTTAAATATAACGAACACGGACACATAGCAGTCATCATCATCTGTTTCTTCAATTTCTTGTATGTAATTTTTATAATTTTGCTTTGTTTATTTAACATCAACCAAAATCAATTATGATAATAGTTGATAGCAGTGACTGGTTGTAGTGTTAAAAACGTATATATGTACATAACAAATTAACTTACTAATGAAAGGGTTAAACACTTAGATAGAAGATGAGTCTTACATTGCAATTGTATTCATTTTATTGGTTAACCCTTTGCACTCCTCAATAGATTTTTTTTTCATTGTGCCAGCTCCTCAATTGTTTGACCTTGCAAATTTTTATCGCAGTTAACCTTGACGGGCCGGAGGATATAAAAAAACATTCGTTCCTTACTGGGGTTTAGCATAACCCCTGGTAAAATTCTTTGAATTATACTTTAATTTAGGTTTCAATGTGTTAATTGATATGTTTATTTATACAATGAGCATAACCCTAAAAAATCATTGTAATTTCTCTCATAGTTTATTTTATATTTCGATTTTTGTGAATATTACTATCCATAAGAAATCATTCGAGATTCGCGCCGCCGTAGATCACTGGACACTGGTGTTTTATTTACATAGTTGCTTCCTGTAATTGAGGGCGAGTGAGTAGAGTGAGGCGCTAGGATATAATGATACAGCATACAGCATGTTTAAAATGTATTTTATTATGAACAAAAAACAATCTAAGAATATTTTCATTTATAGTTACATTTAGATGCTTACAATGAGTATTTAAATACTGGGTTATTGGTAAATCTGTGTATGTACACTGTAATGTTCGTATAACATTTTAAAAATATGTATCGTATGAGTAAATATCACACAGAATAAAAATAACTAAAAGGTAATTAAACTATTAGCTTTATTATAAATTTGCAGTGCGTCCCCATTAAGTTTTAGGACCACACATAAAAATAATAGAATACAATTGGTAAAAAATTGAAACTGACGTTTTCTGACGAATGTCCTCAAAATTAAAATTAGGCGTGAATCATACATTTGTTGTACAGTTTAGGCAAAAGATTTTTATATTCTTGAGCTTGTGTCGTTAAAAGACAAATTGTTAGCAGAGAACACAAACAAGTTTGTGACAAATACTAATAAAAATATGTACAAAAAGCATCACTCTCAAAAACATTACAATCGCCTAACGTTTTGATACACAATGCACAGTATTGTTTACGTTTTGTATCGCGAAACAAATTTGTTAACCACGATAATATTATATTGGATGTTTCTCACAAGGAGTATTATAACAGACTGTGTATTCTTTTCATAAAGGAACACTCATTTCCTGAGTCCTTTGTCACATCAATGTCATAATTCATAGATCATAACATAAATAACACTCATAAGCGGGCCGTTATTATTCACGCTCTAATAAAAAATAATACGGTTTTTAGTTATCGACAGGTTAAGCACATTTTTACTATGGTAATATTTAAAACCCAAAATTATGTCAAACTGGGGAACGTAACAAACTTTATCTTATGCACACACATTACAATATGCATGCTATTTGAAATAAAGGAGAAATTTAAATTATTTAAAATTAATTTTCTAACTAAATGTACAATGTCGAGTCAGGCTCGACATAGGAGCTACTTGTAAGATATTGAATGTCGAGTCCAGCTCTCATAGGAGTGCAAAGGGTTAATAAATATACAATTAATTTCCATCAAGCACCATCAGTCGAAAATATTAATTAATTAATTACGCGCGGAATTTTCAATAGTATAATTCTTTTACATCATAACAATGCAACTTTTAATGCGCATTTACAATTTTCATAGGCATACATCACGAACTCAAATACAATACGTTATGTATATAATGTATGTAACTATAGAGACGATGACGTTTCTCAGCGGTGAATCACTGATCGACAATTCGCCCAGGCCCTCGAGTCTTCTTCGTCTGATCTACTGATTAGATGTATTACAAAATGATGTCATGTATCGTAAGATATGAAAGATAACCATTTTTTATAGATAGTATAAAATCTAATCTACATCTATATCGTATTTACTGTCGCGTTAATTTTGCGATGCCAATCAATTTTGATTAAAATAATATGATAATACACTATCAATACTTTCTTGAAATGATCAGGAAAATTCGACAATCACACAAGTCACAAAAAATAAATATATATATGTATAAAATATTAAAATACAAGAAAAGTTTCCACAGGTTCTCTATCAGAGTACGATGTTAATAGAATACTTATCCACTCGAAATGTAATTAGACTCTCAAAATAACTATTTCTATTCAGTCGTATATTTATTTTAAATTTTCCAATAGAAAATATTAACACTTGGCCTGCGGGAACCGTAATAGTACGTGATTGTGTACTCCAGCGGTTATCTGCCAGACTCGGAACGCTCCGTGCTTTATATTTTAAATATTTTGACAACCAACTGTAGTCAAATACTCTTACTACATTTTTATGAGAAACCCAGAAAACTTTCTCGCTCTATACTTCGTAGATATCGTCACTCCTCATATCAATTTACAAGTGTTTTACGCTTATTCTATCATAGCCTATCATTTTGGACCAAAATCGTCTTCCTTGGTTTGATATACTTTTTTATCCAGTTTTCGTAAAGCATTTTAAATACTTTTGTAAGTTTTAAATGAGTTAATTAATGCCGATAAGGATTATATTACATTTTTTCTCAAACATGAAAAAATAGCAATATCTTAGTTTTAGGTGATAATTATATAAGCTGTGACAATAATATAATACTGAAATGTTGATAAATTGGCTGTGAATTTTTAGTACAATAAACAAAAAAATATTGAAATATTTAAAGTACTTTAGTAAATATGTTAATTTTCGCAAACATCAATCGCATTTTGCGAATTTGCCAAAAGTAGCCCGCAAGTTAAGTGTTAATGTTCATATTCCAATTAATTCCTGCAGTCTTATGCCAAGGCTACGATAGATGCCACGGCGGCAGAGCGACGGCAACAGAAATGCAAAATAGCTATAAATAGGTGAGTGAGCAAGTTCGGCAGCGCGACAATACGTTGTCGTCACAACAACTTGCTCACTCGCTCACCCATCTATTTATGCTATGTTGCATCTCTGTTGCCAACGCTCTGCTATCGTAGAGCCGACCTTACAGTTCTTTTTTTAAGTATCAACAATTTATATATTTGTTATTCTTGCATATACTAGTCCGCAAAATATTTTTCCTGTTTTCATCGGTTCACAGTCCATCATTACAAACCATATTGTCAAACTTTATGTACAATTTATAACAATACTTGTGACATTCTTATCAATCTATATGAGCCTTTTACGCACATATTCTTACATATACATCACTGCTTTTAGCAAAAACTACATTATTATTTTTCAGCACCAAAACTAAGGGCGGTTAGCGTGTTACTCTAACATTACCCTTTAAGTCTTTAAGATATACATACAGCCATACAGCGCCAATATTATCAAAATCACACGGACTCTGTTCCATTCATTACTGCTATGATAAGCACGCACACTGTAGTGCATTCCAAACCTTGAGACGTTTCTCTCTTGCACCTTGCAGGGCGAGAAATTTCTCTAATTAATGACATGGATATAAGTCACTGTCAGATAACAAATATGTTAAGAACATACAACTGAATTTATTTAAACGGGATAAAATTACATTTCAATCTTAGATGAGTTGAGTAGGATTGTAAGTGTCTCTGAGGCGAGTGACTGTTTTGTCCTGCTTATAATTTATAATTGCCGGCTCGAGTCTAGCAGCGGAAAGATGTAATGAGAAAGGATGACGAAATTATATGTTTGCTTTATGGAATTCAGACAACTCCGGAATACTGATAACAATACCTTTTGATGCTTTATTAAAATATAAAAAATAGGTCATATATCTTTACATCGTTAAAACGGTGAAAGTAGGTACTTGTTAAATATAGCTCGATATCAAAGAAATGTCTATTTGGATAATACGAATAAATTTATATAGTAATCAACGACAGATAAGGTAAATTATTCGGAGTAGTTTAAACAATTTTATGGCAGTGTTATTCTATAAATTAAATTACAATATCTCTTGATTTATGGTTATTAAACTTAACTAAACAAAAATAATTGAAATCGTTATCATAAATTACAATTTAAGCTAGGCATATCACACAATTTAACGAACCATAAAGTAATAAAATGCGGCAAATATTTCAGGATAATATATATTTAACGTCAAAAAACAATAATTTTATCATTGGATATTTGAAGATACTTTAGTTCCGTCGGTTTCGCGAGATAGAACGGCCGAATGTCTGCTGGAAAATCCCCTGGGAATATCCTGAAATCCTGTGGGAATTTACTGAAAGAAAAGGGATGATCAGATCGATTCACCCAGTTATTAGATCGATCGGACCGTCCGATTCGGCTTCTACGACAGCCAAATTTACTGTATCTAAAAAATGCTGCGTTATACGCCAAAAGACCTGAACTCTCGTCATAAATATCTACCTAATTAATTTAAACTCATAATTGAATTGGTGGCAACCAACGTCTTAGGTGGCTGTTCATGATGTGTATTTCGGACTCAAGGCTAATTAATACGCACTTAACGCTGTTAGTCCCAGGATACGCCTAGTTTTGTGGTAAAAATCATCAATATTGGAGAATTCCACTTTGATTTCAAACCACTTTTATTGGGAATCAGGTGATCAAAACAGGTGGCTCTAGGTAGTCTAGGTCACTTGATCGTTAATATTTACGAACGCCATCTGAATCAGTGTTCCCCAACCTTTTTACACATGCGGACCGGTAAAAAAAGGGGGAAAAATCGCGGACCACTAATACTGAAATAAAAATGGTTTGTTTTGTAATATTTTTTAAATCTTATATAGTGACAGATGGACATAACTATAGCTAACAAATATACATATAACAGTCTGATACAATTAAAATTTAACAAAAATAATGGGTTTTTTTCAACAAACTAATGCGAAACCTGCTGTTGCATCTTTGCTAATGACGTTTTCTTGACACTTGTTTAGGTTCATACCATATTATCAACCACACTTGTTGGATATTTCACTTCCCATTCATTATTTTTAAGTTCCTTGGCATCTTACCGATTATTATTATTTAACAATAACAAAGTCTCTGCGGCCCGGCACCGGTTGGGGAACACTGATCTAAATTATACTAAATACGTAAGGTTTATTTTGTGTCGTGCTTAATATTTTCTATCGCACTGATTTTTATGGTTTTCATTAGAATGTTCTCAGTGATTAAAAAATGAATAGATGATTTCCGGCTGTAATCTTTTGAGTAGCGGCACACACGAAACTGTAGCTAAGAATTTGACGAATTTTTGGATTCGCTTGACAACGAGCATAAACAAAACTGAACGATTCCACTGAAAATGTGCATAATTGTTTTGAAGGTAATGGTGGGTGCACTGATATATTACGGCACGTCAAAGCAAATAACATGCACATATTCATTTAACGTGACCTGCCACAACCACAAACGTTAATCATCCGCGTAACTAACAATAATCGGAATACCAATAATTTGTAAGCCAAACAAAGCAGGAAGCGCTGCAAAACGATCACCAATTATGATATCACTGCATGGTCCCACTTTAAACTGGATAATTTAAATAAAAATATTACAGTATTCTCTATAATAATAATTATAACATTTACTACCAAATGCGAGTCCCACACAGACCAGATATGTTTCAATAAGGATCTTTTGCATTTTATTACAGTATTCATACAAAATATCCACTTCGAAAGAGAAGTATATGAATCTCCGCAATGTGACGAGAACAGTGTTTTCACGAGAATTGTTTGCCAGACCTTATTCAACCTTATGGGCATCCAGTCCTGCGTTTTGGGTAATGCTGGAGAATCGAACCCGCATTTCCGATCACGTTTTTGTCTCCCTGGTAGCGTGCGCGCCTAGCAATCCAAGGAATGCGGATTTGATTCCCCATTTGTCGGATTTTAAAAATCCGAAAAATGCAGGACTACATGCCCATTTTGTTAAACAATTTGCTAACAAACAACTCTCGTGAAAAATAATCTATCGAGACATCTTCACATTGCAGAAATCCATATAATCCTCTTTCGGATATCTTCACACTGTGTACATCCATGTGCTCCACGTTCGGAGCGAATATGATATAAAAAAATCATACAAGTACACAACTTTTTTGGTATCGTTCTATTGACAAAGTTGTCTTCCAATCCTTCACACGATGCCTAATGGAGTCCTTACCGCTCGCCAATCCTTTCGCATCTTGCCAGGCTACGTCAACGCCTGTTGGCGCTTTCGTATGTCATAATATTTTCAACTAAACAGACATAAAACAGCAGAATGCATCAAGAATGCGAGGAATACCAAAAGGATGCGTCACAAGAAAACTGCTCGAAATAATCTGCATAAAAGTTCTGTTCAATATTTTTTGGAAGCAAGCCAACCGTATTTATATTAATATGGTTAGTTGGACTTTTAATTCGACCTATTTATGCGAAAAGCAACCGATATTTATGACAAACAAACTGAGATAAATTGATTTGTTCATAACCCAATAAAGAAAGGCATCTATTGGATTAAGTATGAAGTTTAACATGGATTGGAAAGATTCTGCAAAATTGATATTAAAAATTGAATTTCCAGGCACCATGCATGAATTGCTTACTTGCTTGAGGATTATAAAAATGCTCACCACATCGTCACGCAACTTTTCTATGACAAGAGTCAGTCTTGATGCAAGTGAGACAAATTTTCGACAATTACGTTGCAATCTTCGTCAACAAACGGGATTTTTTTTTTTGAAAAATCTCTGCTATGATATCCAAACAAATTAGAAGTATGTAGTATGGAATTTTTAGAAGCACATTTTAGTAGACGCCAACGACGATAATGAAAACGATACATCCGGATCACTTCAACAATTTCTAAAAGCACAACACGGTCATTATGTCACTGTACAAGAAGACGAAGATGTGGCAGAAGGAGAAGAAATACGTATAAAATTAAAACAAAGCTAACGTTAATTTATTTTGTGCAAGTCAGTTCATGTTGGATTAAAACTCGACAAACAGTAAAGATCCGAAAATGTTGGTTTTAGATTATTGCGACTAAAATAGAATATACACAATTTAAATGCGGAGAGAAAAAACGCATTTGAAACCGGATCGCTTGATACACATTTCGGAAAAACCGGTTCAGAAACAATTCTTGAAACGGGCCAACTCTAACATCGAAGTTCTACTCTGACGGTTTAAAAGAGTATATCAAATTTAATTGTCAGCAACTAATGTTTATTAACATCGGGTAAGACCGTATTAGAAACTTTGAGAAAGTATACATTTAGGGACAAGTTTATTGGCAAGCATATCGTTCATGACAAAGCGATACCTCGTATACAACACAGCAAAATATACAAGAGATGAAAAGAACTTTCTGGAGTCAATATCATGAAACCAAATTCTATACATATTCTAAATAGTAACATAAAAATACGAAATTTGATGTAAGAACACTGATTAAAGAGATTTTTTTTTATTCTGTAATATTGTGTCGTGTGTATTACGTATATTCGTAAATAATATGCGGTGGAATTTGAAATTACTTTTGACATTATTATGAAGCGAATTACTTTTCAATTCAACAATTTTATATGCAGACTTTCAATACACATGTCGTATAAACCTCTATCGAAAGAATGGAAACTCAACAACCATGTTTTAATTTTAGATTATTTTTCCGCCAATGAACACCCGTGATTGCCTTCTTCTGCTTTCACCATACCCAATCCCTTATGTTTGCATTTAAATGTTGCGATCTACTTTATTCGACGGGAATGTCCCGAGAGTAAAAATAAATTACCCAAGCCTTAGGTTACCACGCACTTATGTGAAGTTAAAAGAAATAGAATGATAATAAAAAAGAGACTTATTTGGTGTGGAATATATCGATAATGTCTGATGTGATAAAATGAAAAATGAGATGTAATTAAGCTCTCTGGAGGGATTTACAGTACATTTGGGGAATCCAAGCGTTGCTGCATTGACTTGTGACACAACGCGAAGGTCCTTGGAATATTCCAAAGTATTCCGATTTTTAGAAAGTAAACATACCTATCATGTGAATAAACACATTTTTTTCAAAATTCAGGCATGGACTATCTTCATCTATAAAGTATAAAAACTTTTTATAGTATGTGTAACATATTTTTATGGTATATTTTCTCACGTTTCCAAATTTCGTAAGTAAAAAATGCGCAAAATCATATAAACTATACGATAAGCTTGTCGGCTGATATTTTACAGGCGCGTTTTAAAATCAATATGAATGTATACTTAGATAAGATAACGTTTTGAAGAAGTTTTGTTTGGTTATCATTTGAATATAATGAAAAATGATTTGAAACAATTTTAATGTGACATGGATCTTGTTGAATTGAATAAATTTAAATGCAGAAGTTTCTAAAATCAACAGGTTCTTTTTCTTCGTATTTCATCGTCACAATTTTGAAGAGAGCACACTCTTTGTCCAGCACACATTAAGTTACAAACGATCTGTGCAACATAATTACCGATGGTTTAATATATTCCGAATAATATGCAGAAATTAAAAATAAACTACAAATTTTTAGCACACGAATCTTTGATCACCCATCAAACTTTTTTATATTTAAATTAGAAAATAAATATTTCTATGTCAGGTTTTAATTATTCTGCATATCCGCTTGTAAAGCAAGTGGGACAATGGCTACGCACAGTATGAATATTTATCAATATTGGTTTTTACAAGGATTTAGTTGTAAACCTCAAAGCTTAACCAATTTGTCAGCCATGTCCCAAATTTATTTAATGTGCAGGGTGCGTTTTCGTGATTGAGATCACGATATTGATATATTAAGCGACGTCCCTGCAAACGTGATCTACACGAAGACATTTAGATCTCTAAAGAGATAGACACATTATCTACAAATATCGGCTCTAGAAAGGCAAAGGGACGTAAGTCACACAGAACAAACTTTACAGGAAGCGCAAAAAACATATATCTGATGATTTTGGGCCGTAGTCAAAATATTAAATAAACACAACAACCTTAAAATGCTCGAAGACTAAATCTGGTGATTTATTTAAGCATTTTGATGTTAATTTAATGAATTATCTAAGAAAAAGCAATAAAATTGATGTTGTGGAAGTCCTTTTTCCCGATCACGAATTTCTCATGCCCTCATTTTTTTAAATTTAAGAGTTAAATTTAGATATTAATTCGGCATTTTTTATTTATCCTTTAAAAAGAGCGATTTTGAAAAAAAAATATATTTAAAAGTCTCTTTAAGGAAGCTAACCCCGCTACAAATACAAAACTATTAGGGAACATTTGAAAAAATCTGACAAAGAGCAT
>JAGVSQ010011657.1:0-12112 GCA_022683975.1 Rhyacophila evoluta | reverse complement strand
CAATCAGTCGAAAATATTAATTATCAAATTATTATCAAAATTAGGCTTTAAAGTTAAAAAAAAAATGACATGTGAAATTAGCCAGCGAGATAAAGGCTTCCATTACATTCTACATATTAATATTATCGGTTTTTCTTTAATAATTTATTAGATTAATAACAGATTGGGTAAATATAAAACCAAATCATCTAAAAGCATCCAAATGTACGTGAAAAAATATTGTTTTCTGTAAAAAAAAAATAAAGTATTTGAGCTCGTGAATAGCGATACAGAAGTACGTGTTTTTATCCACTATGCCATGATGTATCTATTATTATTATTATGCAATCATATATATGATTTATTTATGAGTAAGTATCTTACATTTAGATAATAAGCGCCCCACTGAGTAGATTAATTACTCGTCGTAGAGCAAAAGAAATTATTCCCGAGGGTTGATAGTGAAAAGTGGCTGTCTGGAAAATGTGTCGGTATCAAATGCGTATTAACTGGTTAATTATGATTCCCGTTGGATGTTATTAAATACCAGGTAGAAACTCTGAGTGAGTATCCAGTGACTGGGCTAAAGCACATCTGGGAGAACGTGTTAATTGAATATTTTTGCTGAGGGGATGAAAACTAAGCAATTTTTTAGTGATACGTCACGATTATGAGCTGTAATACTCGTACAAATAATTGTATTATTATTATTCATATATAGATATTTTTTTATACCATGTTCGCTCCCAACATGGAGTATATGGATCTACATAGTGTGAAGATATCCACTCCGAAAGAGGAGTATATGGATCTCCGCAATGTGAAGACGTCTTGACGGATTATTTTTCACGAGAATCGTTTATCAAACAATTATTCAGCACAATGGGCATCCAGTCGTGCATTTTCAGATGTTTAAAATTCGACAAAGGGGGAATCGAACCCGCATCCCTCGGATTGCTAGGTGGGCACGCTACCAACTACACTACCGGGGAAACCTTATTCGTATATGACATAATATTGTCACAATATTTTTATTCGAAAAGTAAGATCTTTCTTTTTAAAACACATTTTTTTTATCTATCATCTAATTTGAACATCTGACTAAATATTTATAAAATCATCTGACTAAAAAAAGAAAATAACTAATCATTTCACAGTCGATGTAATTTCATGAATTAATTACATTAGATTGTCTCTGTTGGATTTAGATTGAGATACAGTTATGATAATTGTTAATGGCTACCTATATAAGATATTTAAAGTCATAGTTGCCTAAAGTAAGTACCTTTCAGCAACACATAGTAACCTAGAAATTAAGAGTTGTTGTGTATTGATAATATAATATATTTAACATAGTTAACCTTTGTAAAGTATAATTCTGAGTAAATGATAATTTAATCAATAAATTAAATATTAATATAGGAATTTGAAAATATACATATGAAAAAGTTTACACGTGATTTGAATAGAATGCATTGAACATATTTGAGTCACCAAACGCACAGATATTTGGTGATGGATAGCAAAACAGACAGTGCAAATTGCTGCCAAATGATGTAATCATCGGTCAGCACCTCTTTCATATTTTGTAAATAATTGTTTTAAAACATGTACATATTAAAAACGGTTATAACTATTTTAAAGTAAATACACAATACAAATAATAAGTGGGAATAAAGCTACGATAAGAAGATGAAATAATACAGTATAACATTTAGTTATAAACCTAGTATTTCTATATATTTATTTCCACTTAATATAATGGTATCAGATATTTGTAAATTAAATTGAAATCATTCAGTTTTAAAGTTCAACGGGTCTGTTTACAAAAGTTATGATAATTGAATTAAATTCAAAGCAGTTTAATTATTATTAAATCAAAATAGATTTCGAAAGTTGTATGCCCGAGAGCTTTGATTGCATTAAAAAATGATATAAACAACGATAATTTCATTATAAAAGGTATCAACAAAACCTGTCAGAAGCAAGACAAAATGTCGCCAACCTTTTAAAAATTAAATTCGAGATTATCAAATTAAGATTTGCGGCCGCCTGTCAGTTCCAATTACTATTTTATCCGCCGCTTTAAACAGCTCAACATTTTATAATATTTCCAAATAAATTTAACTGTGTTTTGTTTTTCATGAAAGTGACGTGAAGTTTTAATTGGAAAAAAACAATGTGTAATGGCTGTACAATTTCCATTAGTAATTAAATAAATTTCGACCATCGTTTAACGGTGATTAAATAATTTATATTCGGAAATAATATTGTGAAATAATTAAATATATATTTGTGAAATGATTAAATATACATATTTGAATGTACACAATGCTCAATTTGATAAAATATTGACATGTAAGCAAATTTTTAAAAGAGCAGTGTTCTTTCAGTATTGCCATAACAAAAAATAGATTTAAGGAAAAACTAATACTACAATAGTCTCATCTAGTGTATTGATGTAGGTAAAGAATTTATGTTTTCATTCTAATTCTAATATACGAATATTAACTTCTTGACAGTTTTATTATTATGTCATTAAGATTAAAAGTCAATAAAGTTTTTCTCGATATGTGAAACAATTATTTTCCAAGGTATTGAATGATATTTTAATTCGATAAATTATTTTACGAAGATATAAATTTATGTGTATATTTTTTGGCAGAATAAACGATTTTTTTTATAAAAAGAATGATCCCCGGCATTAAACAATTGCGTGATTTTCTCTACTTTTCTGCCAAAAAGACGGCCATAGACGCGTAATTAGTAGGTGATGCAGTTGAATTGAAATTGATAAGAAAATATAATTCAACATGATTATTTATACTTTATAATAAAATAATATGACATACGAATACTATTTGTTAGTTTTATTTAAAATTGTTCTTTTAATAATGTAATCTCAAGATAACAAATATAATATCGAAAATCTGTCCTGACACCGCCATCTTGTGACTTATTTCTGAACTGGTCAAAAGGCGCAACACCACAATAATAATTTTGTATTGGAAACTTCATATTATTTAAAAATAGAACAGGGATTGCAGCCAGCAATGAAAAGAATTTACTACACAAATAAGTTTACTGTGGTTTCGAAGGTTTCTATGCAGGTTCAAAATATATGGTTCATGTGAAAAATACCAAGCACTAACCCTTGTCTTCAACAAGGCTTCAACGGTGCCAATCCTTACTATAATGCTTAAGGATATCCTTATATAAGGCAACTCTATCTAGCGCCACGGTCTCTAATTAATATCGTCTGAAATGGAGTGGCCATAATTCCCGCCGCTAACTAAGTACCCCTCTGCTCCTATAACGGCCTGCTAATGATTTATCGCGCCAAATTTATACGAGAGCGGGAAACAGTGGTTCGTTTTTTGAAAATCCTTTTTAGATATCGAAGGCGAACGTTGCACAATTTTATTCTTATTTTGAATCATGTCAATAATAAGGTACTTCAGTTAGCAATTTTGTAAAGAATAATATAGATGCTTAAAAAATTTACAATCTGTAGTTTAATATTATTTTAAATTAAGGAAACTTCTAACAGAATTATCAAGATTTTTACTAATTTAACTCGCCATGCATATGTCTGTTTTTAAGTTAGGCCACAGATTCCCAATCTTTTTTGATCCACTGACCTCTTTTTAGGGAAAAAATAGCTCGTCGCTTCTTGTTCGTGATTTTAACATTCTACTATCTTCGAAAGTAAAAATTGCGAACGAAAAAATGTACGAAAGTATAAATCTCTATTTTCGTACAGTCATCCAAAATTTTATGTTTATAATTTCAAACTTTCCCGTCCGTTTTGCAATCCATGAGACAGCATTACATCATTTCTATGTCATATGTTCTATTCTACAAGAAACCAGCGCCCACCAAATTCTTGAACGCCCCCTTTAGACCACCTAAACACCCTCCAAATACTTCTATGGTCGGTATCACTCCCCTAAATGCACTCAGAGCCCACAACGAATTATATGTCATATCCTAAAAGGATATTTGACACGATTGAATATTAAATTTTCTACATGTGTTTGGGCATTATATTTAAACGTGAAACAAAAAATACAAGTTTATTTCATGCTGAAAATTGTGTTTTCGTTACTTGAAAAATTTCAGATTTAAAAAATATCACGTTTTTATTAGAGCAAATAAATGTTATTGTAACAATTCTGCGCAATCATCTCTAATGACAGACGTGGCTCCATTGCAAATGGCCTACAAACGAATACTGAGTAAAATTATGCGCAGTGAGAAAACATACCGGAATCGTGCTTCAATAAAAAAATGCATAATTCCAATAAAATAAATTATTTGGCATGGTGAAAAAAGATAAATTTTTTTAGAACAGCTAATTGTGTTAATAAATATATATTTTATGATATTGGTTCGTTATTTTGGCAGGACTGATTTCAGTTTCGGCTATTTGAAGTAAATGCGATTAATTTTTAAAGCTCACTGTTTAAAGCCACAGTTTTTCGAAAATAAAAACTATACACGTATTATTCTTTGCATAGGAAGCAGAGAATAAATAAATATGTCACGGGAATTCTAATATTAATATCGATGCAGGGCACAGCTTAAAACAGGCGTCACCAAAATTTTAGAGAAAAAGCTGGATTGAAAAATAAGGGGCCGAATGAAAAATTATCTCTTTGAAATCGTGCTAGATTCTAATATGATTACACAAAAATATTTTCATTTCAAAGCCCACTACCTCGAAGTCCATATCTCAATAAAACAGTAAAAGATTCGTTGATGTGTATTCATAACCAAATCATATAATTTTATAAAATTAATATTTATTATGTATACTATTTATAAATTAAAGTCGGGAGCAGGATTAAAATCTTTAATGGGCCGGATCCGACCCGCGGAGCATAGCTTGGCGATCACTGGCCTAAAGCAATATGTGAGTATAAACATCAGTTTTATGTGGTCAGTCACATAATATGATAAGTCGCACAATAGGTGGCACTTAAAATGCACATTTTTTTAATGAAATACACGTTTCTTAATATTTGTGAACCATCTCTGCATATATCCGCTCCTATTGATTTCCCATAACTTTTAAGAACGGCATATTCAGTGTTGTAGCAATCAACAATTTAAATATAATCTCTATAAATTATTTATTAAAATAACACATAGTGAGATTTAAGAAAGTGCATTTTTATAGAGAATTTTGCCAATTAAAATTTTAAAATTAAAATCAAATAATAAATATTAAATTAAACGAAATGTCCCCTTCCAAATTAGTAAAATTATAAATGGCCCCCTTGGGAATAATTAAGCGGATCATACTCGTAGATATGAGAAGAAAAACGTCTAACTGTAAATAAAAAGAAACTTTTAAAATCTTTCCTGCATATCTCATGCAGTTTTTACCCTCGTCTCCCCTAGTTAAACTTAATTATACAAATAAGGTGTACAAATCTTAAATGTTACGGACTTTTTTTAATGGACACAATAAAATATAACGAATTGTAATTTCTAATTATTAAAACATGTGACCATAAGATTAAGATTGTGTAATTTTATTTTTTGCTGTTAATCATTAGTCTGATGCGATTTCTAAATAGCTTCCATCACGTGCTTTGGATATGTCAAGAGAATATTAGCTTTACGTTTGTCTTCTTCGAATCAACAAGAAGTTTGCATTATTAAAGGTCACTAAACAGCATACTTGATTGTGTGGAAACTTAAATCTTGGGTAATTTATATTAATTCTCGAGAAGTTCCCGTATAGTAGATTGCGTCTCGATATTAGAGATATGGGATCCGCTTGATTAAAACCAGTTGTGAGGAAGAAGAAAGAAATATCTGCACCTATTTATATATTGACCGGGGAAAGAAAAAAGGACGAAACCCGTACAAAACAAATTGTACAGGAGGCACAAGCACGTATATTTTATTATTTTCGGCCAAATCAGAAATATCAAATAGACACAACCTTGAAGTGCACGAAGACTGTGTTTCACTGGTGTTTTATTTACACAATCAAGTGTCAATCCAATAAGTTATTTAATAAGAACCGATAGTATTTATGTAGCGGACGTCCATTTTTATGGTCGAAAATTTCACAGATCCTTCTTATAGAAACTTAAAAGCTAAGTTTAGATGCTAATTCGACATTTGCAGCTTATATCATTTTGATAGAACTTATTTTAAGTTGTATACATTCTGATTATCGAAATAAAGCTATTCTAAAAAAAACCAAGGCTATTGTCATATTTCTTATTCACATTCGATATAGTATTTGAATACTATTATAGTGTATATATGAAAAAGAAGGTGACGGATACGTGTAGAGAGAGACAAAAGTGTCTACACATTTTATCCAACGTGAAGCTTGAAAGATGTTATAATGTCTAATATTAATTGAAAGATATGTTCCGTTTCGAAAGTGGAATATATGAATCTCCGCAATGTAAAAACATGTCTTGACAGATTATATGCTTACAAAAATTAGTCGTGAAACAATGTGGTGACATTAAAAATTATAAGTTTAAAATATTAGCAACACGATATAAATATGATTATAACAATAATATTAACAACATATTAAAATATGACAAAGAATAAAAAAATAATTAAAAAAAATACAGAAGGAAGAAGAGAATGTCTACCAAGTAAGTTGGAGAGACTCTATTCTAATAATGTATATAATCACATCCATCTAAACTCACTTTTACATAGGTATATGGAAGATATCAATATCCGAGGCAATCTCGTTAACCATCACTATTTCTTTCCGCATTGATATAACTACTGGTAGGATAGTCCTGCATTTAAGAATGACAGCTGATCTTTTCAATTTCTTACGTTGTTATAGATGCCAATATTATCCAGAACGGCAGAGTTATTAATGAGAACACGCATAAGTCGAAATTTAGGCATCCATTTTCGTATTTTTAGTTTTGTTTTTGGATTCCCACTTCCCGAATTCAAGGCGCGCACGCTAACCTCAAGGCACCGGTAGGAATGGGGAAATATTATATATACAATATAAATATGTATTTAAATGTTTCCTTGTACACGGTTGAAAACGGAAAGTAGTATATTATGTTCGGCGAAATATCTGTACCTAGTTTTATGTGTTATACGAAATGGATATGTAACCAACTGGGAAAACCTATCAAACTGAGGGTGAGGTATAGAATGCAATGTAGAAAGTTTTATTAGCTACTGAATGTATCGAACAGATATAACACATCCCCTTGTGGATCTCGCTGTGTGAAGTTTTAGAACGTCTACCCTATTTAACGCATGTCTATATCACCCTCATCCAAATAGGTTGTATCTTCATTGTTCGATTAGTTTACTGAAATAAAAGCTTTCTCAAAATAATTTTAAAACGTTCTGGTTTTCTATTTAAGTTTAGATTTAGAGAACGCAGCAAACGAAAGCTTGTTTGTTAACTATATAAAGATGGATTATATATTTAAAATTTTATATTACAGAATAAATACTATTACCATATCGACATTTTAGTATCCTATTTATTGTCGCTAATGATGTCAGAAATTTAAAGTAAAACAGTTAATCTAGAAATATCAATCACAATGACATGTTACAATTCAACGTTGCTACTTTTCACCGTTTGGGAGAAGTTCTTGTGACGGAAAAACATACATATCAATCGTCGAAAAGAAAAAGGACGTAAACCAGACATAACAAATAATACAGGAGGCAGAAAACTTCTATTCAATGATTTTGAGCCAAAGTCAAAATATTAAACAAACAATTCTATTTAATACAGTCCATTTTTATAGTATTTAAGTCTCTAGAGCCTACATTGATGGCAAAAAAGAAAAATAGCGTAACCCGTACAGAAAAAAAAATATGATAAAAATAACTTTATAATTTACCGAATTTGAAAAGAAGTCAAATATACACCATCTCGAAGTGCATGAAGACTAAAACTGGTGTTTTTTTTACCTAATCTGATATAAATTTAATACGTTATTTAAGAAAACCCAATAAAATTGAGGTGGTGGTCCTTTTTCTTGGTCTCAATTTTTACAGGGCATTATTTTTCAAACTTAAAAGATAAATTTAGATACTGAAAAATGGAGGCTGACGTTTTTTCCTTTCTACGGTCGACATTATAAATATATAGATCTATGACCCAATTTTAGACGAGCCTATATCAGAAATATACAATATTAGCTATTTTGTCTGGTATCAGAAAGTTTTAAAAGATCACTTGTTCTCATATATTTAATACTAAAGAGCAAATTGCGTCATTGTTCTCCTTAAGCTCGTCAATATAAATATTTTATTATAACCAGACATTGATGATAAACAATATATTGCTGTGAAAAAAATGCTCACTAAAGCTGAACAATTAATAATATCAATTTATTATAATATTGCATTTGACATATGTATTTCTAGTAATTAACCACAGTTATATAAATATATTACCACGCTTACGCCGAAAGTGGAGCATTATACAATATTATATATCCACAGAATAAAGATATCCACTTCAGACGTAGGTAAGGATCTCCGTAATGTGAAAATATAGATAGCTTGACAGATTTTGTTAAATTGGTTGTCAGAAAAATGCTGAATTCTTGCATCCAGTTTAATTACTTTCAATTTTAAGCTCTTTTTGAAACTGTGGTATTATAGGTAGGAATCTCATCGCATCCATGCGCATGCACACTTATTCCTCGTCAATCTGCAAATATTATATACAAGTTGACTAGATCCGTGCAGAATTATTATTTAGTATTCAATGAACGATACAAATACATCTAACATAACCAGAACTAACCTAAATGTATATTTTACTAATAATCTCTCTTGATATTATGATATGACACTTATTCGGACGCAGCTCATTATCGATGATTTAAGAGCACAGAAAAGGTGTATTACTCCAATATTTCGATGTAATTTTTTTTTATAAAAACCCATTATTGGTCATTGTGTATTATGTTTTTTTTATTTATTCCACCTATATTATAATTAATTTCACATTTGTTAAGCATTTAATAAAAATATATGTATTTCTGAGAGGCTAACGTTAGCGCTTTAAAGCCGGGGATTTTTGTTTAATTTTCACATTTACTGAATTAAAAATAACTCAAAGATACATGTCCGGATGCCTAATGAGTTGGATGATTAGTTGACTATCGGTTCTCATTAAAAAATCTTTAAACATAAAAATATTGATTGTTATTTCTGGATTAGTCATCTTTACACTGTTAAAATAGATATGTTCTACTGTTGTGTATGGTTGAAAAAAATCAAAAATATACAACAGGGAAAATTTTTGTTTTGTTTAATTTATCAATCACTGAAATATTGATGACAAAATGTTATATCGAAGAGTTTTTGATGCGAGTCCAATTATTGCAACGTGGAATACTTGGCCATTAGCTTTTTTTCCGGAGAATTTTTTCGCGCGTTTCCGGTTGTGTGCGCAATTTTACGAACCGCTCAAAAAGTCCAGTTGGCGCTTTGGCGGGCTCGTCCTGCCGATTGTGTGCGACGCTGGGGATGCCAATTTTCGCGCCGTTTTTGAGCCGCGTCGTTAAAAACAAGCTCGCGCTCTAGGACAAAAGAGAATCGTTCCTACCGTCATATTTCAACAAGCGTTGTTCAAATTTTATTTCGAAAATATTTTTAGAAATATTCTTAGACATTCATTTAGTTTTTTAATTAAACCAGTATACTATGATTGTCACTTCTATTATATTTGACAAGAATGTCTACGTAAATAAATCATATTTGCTTATGCGTAAATTTTGTGCACTGTGACCAAGAATATCTATATAAATAAAAACGTAAATGTTCATTTGTTCAAAATCTTAAATCTATGAAAGTTATTCATCGATTGCTTTGAAATTTTGACTCAACGCTGCGTTTAAATACGGGCGTGTTTTTAAATACCATAAATGTCCCACGTGTGACATGTAACATGTTTTTTTATTTTAAAACAGCGCCATTATTTTAAACTAAGCCACAGCAGCGCGTAGTCGGGTACAGCTAGTAAATAAAATAATTAATAATGTTATTATGTAAAAAAAACAAGTTTTGATCAAAAAATATTTCAAAACAATAACTTTAGTATCTTTTCATTTCAGATTTCATTCGTATCAACACTCATATAAATATGTTATGTGATCATATCGGCTGTTGAAAGAAAAACGATATAACCCTAAATTCAATTATTCAAAATAGCTTTTATTCGATAGTCAGAATGTATACCATCTAACACACGCTTTATCAAAAGGATTTATGCTGAATATGCCGAATTAGTATCTAAATTTAGATTTGATATTTAAAAAAACGATGGCCTATGAAATTTGCGACTAGGAAAAAGAGCTTCCACCTAATCAATTAAATTGGTTTTTCTTGAATAACTTATTGAAGTAACATCATATTGAGTAAATAAAACACAAGTTTTAGTTTTCATATATTTCAAGGTTTTACCTACGTAATGTTTTGACTTTGGCTTAAACATATTAAATAAACGTTTTTTGTGCGCCGGTAAATTTTTTTCTGTGTGGGTTACGTTCTTTTTCCTTTCCACAGTCAATATTTATATGATAACCAAAGCATTTTTTTTTCATTTTAACGTTTGAAACTTACCTGTCAGCGGCAAGGCCGATACGAAAAATATTGTAATTAATTACTTACCATGGGTATTGATATCTTCTATCTGGGTAATAATGAGTAAAGATAGATGTTATTTTATAAATATCTAAAAACTTTGATTTTATCTTATTCTCTTGTGAATAATATTTTCATTGTTTTTTTATTTTTAATTCTGTCTTTCCTTTTATTAGTGATCTTAGAAAACATTATTTGTATGACATCTTATGCCTTGAACATGTGATTTGTAATGCTGTCAGTGTAGGTATTAAATGATTGAATTAAATGATCAACAAAATAAACTATTTAGACCAATAAATTATTATTTACTAACTTAATGATATTTAAATGGCGTTATTAACAATCCTTTTAGTTGATTTATTATTATTATTGATGAATCTGACGTCAAAACTAAATGCAAAGTTTTATATGAAGCAATGTTCGTTTTTATTTATAATTGAAGAAATGGAATCACTTTTATCAAATTTTCATATATTTAAAGTAGTGGAACCATTGCTGAAAAAATTGAAATAAGTTGGAGTGTGTTCATGGTGGCGGTGATACCAGAATGTCCCGGAAGTGACTGGCTTACCAGATGGAATGAGGAATCAACCCTACCCTGTTGTCCTAACTTTGCCGACGTATTCTCTTTGTTCTGGTTACCATGGCGACGCCTACAAGTCAGCTGATGTATCTGATTCATATACGCAGGTTAATTATTTGAAGACCAGACGGAAGTTATCAAAAAGCTCCTTTTTGTATTTAAAAGTGTTCCATTTCAAAAGCTGTTAATATTCGCCGACGAGAATGATGGTTTAGAAATTAGTTAGAAAGCGATATAGTTCCATTACATCACTGGTTAGAAGACTGGGTTTATACCTACAAAGTCATAGAATTGCTGATTTTTAATGATTCCGATATAAGCCAGGATTTATTTTTTAAGCGAAGTTTTCATTGGAAGAGAAATAGAAATAAATAATATGGCCACGGATAAATATAATTTGAAATGCAGAATAATAATTTTATATAAGCGTATTTTGAATTGACATTGCAGAGTTCAAACTGCGTGCAAAAACTCAAATGAGTTTGCGTTTCTCTCGTACCTCTCATGAATATGAATTAATACTACATCGGTAGTTTATGAACACGTATGAAGTTTATGAACATTCCCGAGTAGACTTTATGAACACGCTCATTATTGTGTACTGTCATAGATGTACTCAGAAAATATAAGAGAGGTACACGGTGTCTTTAAAATGAGTCGAAATAGATAAAAAGTTTTTTTTTAATGATTCTACAATAGGAAACCATCGCGAGAAAACTTTGTCCCATTCACTGATTCAAGAAGAGATATATTTACGAGTACATATTATACGTAACCCAATGCTAGAAGTGCTTATATCAAATATTGGCTATCTTAGCTGATATAATGAAATACTTTAAAATATTTCTTCTTTTAATATTTAACTAAAAAAATACATAATTAACCGCTTAAAATTTGTAAATATTTACATTATAT
>JAGVSQ010011656.1:0-12113 GCA_022683975.1 Rhyacophila evoluta | reverse complement strand
CGAACCCGCACTCCCCGGATTGCTAGTCACGCACGCTACCAACTGCGCTAACCGGGGAGTCCTTTAGTGTAACATATTAATCTACACAGTGGGAAAAATCCACTCCAAAAATAAATTATGTTAATTTACGTAATGTGAATACATGCTTCGACGAATTATTTGTATGAAAATTGTATGTCAGACAATTATTCAACCCAATGGGCATCCGGCCATGCATTTTTAATTTTTTTTAAATTTCAACAAATATTGTAATTGAACCGACTCCTCCGGATTGCTAGGCACGCACGCTAACCTCTACACTACCGGGGAGACTTTTTTTATATATACCTTTAATTTTAGAATACATAAATACTTTTACACGTTTTTCAATACGCACATTGTTAACTATTTTTTATTTTTATATGACGCATTATGAATACTTTTAACTTATAATGTGTTGTGTTCTCAAAATGTGAAATAAATAAAAATAAAAAAATGACAGGTGACTTTTTCCATAATTATGATATTTTCTGCAAATATTTTTACCCCAAGTCTTTCCCAGTATGATTCAGGCCCTAATTACTATTAACGTGGTGTAGTACGATGTCTATCGTCTACATTATGAGGGTCTTCCAAGTCATTCTTCCGCTGAGAGATGATATTACAGGGGTAATATCTTTCCATTATACCAACAAGCTCCCTTGATGATAATTCCAATTACCGCAATAGATCCTCGTTGGAGATTATTCCTACCTGCCATAATGCCCTGATAAGGCTTAAAAGCCGACCTTTGGGATGTTAAGTGAATTTTCAATAATTAATTAACACTGCCACGAGTCCTTTACGGCAAAATATTATAGAGTGCTTATTTACAAGTTTGACATTGCTGCTACGTTACACGCCATCAAAAATACATACGTGACTGTTTAATAAGTTAACTACATCTATTAAATGTATCGACAGTTTATTTGGCTACTAGATATTGTCGTCGTCAAGGAAATCGTCATTGATTAATTTTTGCAAAGTCGACTTTTTTGCTAAAATTAGCTAACATGTCGAATTTAATATTTAAAAATTTAAATTTACTGCAAAATATGACTAATAAAAGGACAAATAATACAAAAGTTATTAATTTTAATGCACAAAATAAGCTTTAAGCTCGATTATTTCTGCAAATTGTTTTTGCAAGTCGGTGACAATTTCCTTCTTACCGATGATATATTATTCATTAAATTATTGGATACATAATTGTGCAAATAAAATATGCAACCGTTTATTTTTATTAAAGTGTTTTTAGCATATTTGTTTCAAAGTGGGATATATCGATCTAAACAGTATGAAAATAGCCACTCGAGAAATGAAGTATAAATGAATTTCTGAATTGTCAAGACATATTTTTGACAGTTTTTGTTTCACGAGAAAAAATACATATGTATGTCTGTTCTATATTACGTAATTTAAACAACAATCAATATCTTATATCAAGCCCATCTTTAATAACCATCATTAAATGGATATGGTTAATCAGAAGACGTTTAAGCCACAAGTTGAAATATTTTATTACATATAATGCTTTGAAAACACCAATACTTTAATATGACAAAGACATAATTAATCTCTACAAAACGTGCATAAGTTTTAAACATTTTCGGCTTGGAAGTTTTAAATATAAGGTTACTTAATTACAAATAAAGTTTTAATCATACCTATTCTGAATTATTTATTATTATTAATTATTTATTAATTAATTATTTTCATATTGCCACTTTCTTGTGTGTTTTCAATTAATACACATATAATCAATCCAAAAAAATTATAGACCAAGGCTAGTAAAATTAATAAAAATCCAAGCACAAAACGAACCAGAAGATGTCCGACCTACAAAACATTCAATAACTTTTAAAGTAGTACGTTTTTCCATAATCTGGCAATCAGGAAAGACGTAGTATGTGCCATGTAAGTATTTATTACAGTCCTAATAACATAAAATGTATACCAAATTTTAATGTGTTTCTTTAAATTTACAATTGCATTTTACTCAGTTGGATCATAATGTGGCTCGGACGTATTCTGCTTAACTACATCCAAATATATTAACCTAATCTAATTTCAAGAATAGATAATTATCCAACGTTTAGAATTTCATTGAATACACATAATAATGAAATACAAAACAAAAACAACAAAGAAACAATGCGTGTTTTACATTTCAGTTCGATATGTATTGAAAGTTAGTGAAATCTTATGCTGAAATGCGCTAAATTATTCACATCAGTTTGTGGGTAGAGCCAGCTGAGAGAGCCGTATTGAATTTCGTATATTAATACATTTTATGATGTGTGTTTTAGTATATTGTTGATTTAACAATTTACGATGCTCACTTGGAGTATCGTTGCTTCACAAGTAGTATAATTATGTAGGTTGTGAAACAAAATCTATTTAAGATAGAAATGGTTTAATTCCTTGTTTAGCACATTCGATTAGGATCTTATTAATGAATTTAGTAAACAGTAAAACCTTGATGCAATGGATAATGGACTAAATTTTAATAAAGAAGTGAATGGTTGGAAGAATCTTTAGATGGCTAAGATATAAACGTAAAGTTAGAAGGGTTAGAAGTTCTCGATTTCTACATAATAATACAGAATAACGCTGGAGAAAAAGCATAAGAAGAAAATGTTATCCAGTATTTAGAAGTATATCATGTTGATTATAAATAATATACTTCAAAAGTATAAACAAAACTTGATCAGTCTCTTGGAACTTTACTCGCCTTTTATGTATTAAAACAAATGACAGCAATGGATTATGCAGTATCTAACGTCGCAACAGTGTATTGAAATAATTGACAGATTTTATTTAAATAATTGTTAAGTTTTCGGCAAAAATCATCATGAGTGACGGAGCAAATTTCGACTTGGCTGACTTTATTAGTAACAGAATAGCCGCTATTAGAGCACTGAAATTTCCAATTGATACACTAGTGACCAGTACACTCTTATAGAATGACTTTATGGTACACTATTTGGGCCGGCGGCATTATTGGGCCACAATTCTTTGAGGATGCTAGTAGTAACGTGTCATTCTAACGAGACGTTGATACGATGTAAATTTCTAGAGAAACTTTTCCAATGGGCTGGAATATAAAAATATTTCATACTATCAATTTGCAATATGTTTCGTTGTCGGTTAAGTATTTATTTTATAGTTTTCCCATTAGCCCGCATTTTAAAAGTGCCCGGCGGGCAAAATTTTATAGTACGAATAAGTAGCCGTAACGCTTACAATTAAATTTAATATCCACTAACATTCTTTATTGCCTTTCATATCGCAGGCGATCGTAAAAAGAATAAAATCCGGAAAATATTTCATTCTCAGATGTTTAATCAAATTCCACGTAACTACTTTGTATCTATTTATCAACCCACATAGTTTTACCACAAATTTACCCGAGTTGTATAATATTAATATTTGTTATTATAATATATAAATATATTTCATTCTACAGACCATTCTTCTGTTAAATAAAACCAAATATTAATTAGAAACTAGGAAAAATAAATAGCCAATAATTTTAAAAAAAATTGAATTTCGAACTCGCCTATCATAGACTAACTGGTTATATTAAAATGAACTGTAATCTAAAATTTGCCGCCATTTTGCCGGCTCTTTTACAGAAGACATTTTTAATTTGCTGTCATTAATAAATTTTGAGGTTAATTTATGGAGAGATACACGATACACAATCAAATAATACGCACAAGTTGTAAAAATTAGCTTTAAAATGGTGGAAAACGATGAAAAAATTAAAATAACGATTTCATTTTGGGACTCCTCATATTATAAATATACTATTGATGCCCATTAGTCTATCTAAATCTGTGAGTTATTTATATACATTTTTATTTTATCAATCTATATTTAAATATTTACAACTCGTAATAAAGAAAATAAAATCCTTGTATTTGTTCTACTATTCAGTTAAGCACCAACACTTTTTTTTAAATATGTACAATTCTTTATTTTTACCATGTACTCTCTAAAAGTAGAGCATATAGATATCCGTATTATCAATACTTATCTCGATGGAATTTTTCCACTAAAATTGTTTGCTAGAGATTTGTTCAACCCATTAGGTATTCTACTTTACTAATTCAATAATATAATTGTATTGTATTCTTCTGTAAAGCTTAAAAAATTAAAGATACAACACGTCCATTGTATTATATTATACTTATAAACATCCATATTAAATATATCACCTAACCTAACCTATCAATCCGCGGAATGCGGGTTTGATTTCCTATGTATTGGATTTTGAAAATGCATGACTTCAGACCCATTGGGTTGAGCAATTGTCTGACAAGTAAGTCTCCTTAAAAATAATCTGTCAAGTCGTCGTCACGTTAGGGAGATCCATATACCTCAGTTTCGGAGTGGATATCTTCACACTGTGTAAATCCATAGACTCTAATTCGGGAGTGAACATAGTGAAAAAAAAATGTAAAATAATTGTTATTATTAAAGGAATTATTTGTATTCTAGCTTCACTTTCTTCCTGCATATCCACTTTTAAGCATATAGACACCGCATGCTACTTCAAAGAACTCCTGTCGCCTTCCAGTATCCTTGCATTTTCTCAGGTGATATCTGCATCTCGTACCTCCACCGAATACATTCTGCAGATAATATTTAGCTGGTTTTCAAGATCTCTTTATAAATTAAATGTTATAAATGGGTAATATTATTAATGCCCTATACTCGAAAATTTTAATATTATCAATATGCTGAATAAATAAATGAAGTAAATATACATAGATATCATGATCGTTACGCACTGTCTTATAAGTATTACAGAAATATAGAATACACTTGTTTGATTCGTCGATTTCGGTAACGTTGAATGAATTTTCTCGCATCGTTTCTCGGGAAATAACAATAAATATAAAATCGTAAAATCCTATTGCCGAGCTCAAATTTGCATAAGAAAAAACTAACCGCTGAATATTAAATGAAGTGGGATTAACTCTGAAAGATTCTCTCTTCAATCTCCGTCCTGATACAAAACCACACAGCACAAAAGTTTTCCGCCACTGTGTGTTTATTTACACCAAATGGAATATATTTATTTAATTCCATACGGAGGGTTTTAAGGTCGGTTATTTTATTTTTTAAATATCGGTATTCGGTTTTATAAGATGCCATTTGTATAATAATTTGCACGACAGCATAATGAGAGTAGTTATTTATAACTTACCGTTATAATTACAACGGACTCTTTTTATGCAATACCATGTAAAAAGTACACAAATAAAAAATAATTGTACGTAGGTTTCAACATATTAAAATTAATGGATACCAAAAAATAAAACTCATTAGTGTTAATTGTGTTTGAATGGTATCAAAAAAATACAAAAAAAAACGTAACAAATATTATTCACTATCGTGCAATAGACAAACTAATAAAAATATTACGGACATTTGGTACGACATCACTTTCATCATATGAGATATCCAGGGCATGCGTAGTTTTCTTTTCAAATTTTTGAGGTTACTAGATTTAAACAAAAAAAACCACCGTGTTATTTTGAAACCATGTAAAAAGAGAGTCGGGTGTATATTTAAAAAATCCCCGCATATATATTTTTCTATCACAAGTTTCGTCAAGTGATAATAGGAGAACAGTATATGCACAATTTTGTATAATACATTATTTGAGGTGTTCTTTTTAAAATAGCGATTTATTAAAATATTGAAATGATTTTCTCATGTACTATACTCGCTCCGAAAGTGGAGCAAATGGATCACCACAGGGTGAAGATGTCCACCCTGAAAGTGGAATATTATATGAGGGAGGTATTTCCAAAGTGAACTTATTGTATTATATCAAAGCTTAAAAGAGAAAATTTTGAACACGTATTTTGTGTATAAAATAATCACACAACACTTTTTTCAATATTTATTTTTGTCTTTAACATATTTGGAATCCATCTTCTCCAAAGGTCTGCATGCTAAATGGTTTTTTTGTACAAAAAATACGTCTTCAAATCCTTCTTTTTCACATTTTGTTATAGTGGAACAAGTTCAAATATTACACTTATATATGGATCTCTCGAATAAAATAACATGTCTTGACAGATTATTATTTTTATGTAAAAATACTTGTTCAAAATATTTTCTTTTCAATTTTAATATAGTAGAATCAATTCATTTATCAATCAATTTAAAATCAATTTCCATCAAGAACCATCAGTCAAAAATATTAATAGTAGAATAAGTTTACTTTAATAAACCTCCTCATGTAGTATGTTCTTATCTTTTCATTACGAATATGATTATGTGATAATTTTTTTGTATAATTCGCATCAATATTTAATTTACATTTGTTTTGAGCTTTCGGTAAATTAAATTTTAAACTCCTTAAAAATTAAATTATAAAAACTGTTGAATATGTCGATATAAAACTTTTATTACAATCTCTAAAATATACATGAATGATTTAAAGTTATCAAACCTTTAGGGAGACTAAATGTCTTATACTATCTGTTTCATTCCTGTTCTGGGGAAATGTAACTTTACTAATGTTCTCAAAACTTTCCTTAGGCACACTTTGAGAAATCTGTTCACTCAACATCTGTCAAAATATTCCCGAGTTAAAAAAATACCAGTTTATTTCTTCGTATTATTAAAATAAAAGTTTCTTATTTGTATGCAGTTCTGCTAGTTTTATAATGCTATTTTTATAGCTTGCGTGAATAAATTTCTACATTAAGTGCCTTTAACATATTGCTAATCGTTACAAGTACACCTGAAATAATACGTAAAAGACGTAAATTATATAATGTCACAATACTGATGACGTTTATTTTTATACAATACATTATTTTTAGTATAAGATAAAAGGGCTGATTCTGCAACCTAAGAAAAAATATATTATCAATCTTAGTACCTTGATCAATACACATTTAACGAATAGGAATAATTTACTTTAAAATATTTGCATTCTAATTTAAATTTTATGTTAAAAAAATGTTTAAAAATAAGACGGTAGAGATGAAAAGCTTTTTAAAAAATTATCAAAGGTTAAAGTGTAGTACTTTCAAAAATAGATGATTTTTATTGGCTTATTAAGAGAATGTAGAGTGTATTTATATGGTATTTTTAAAATAAAAATGATCGCATAGATCGAAGTCATTTGAGTTTTAAATGCATAGTTACAGAGATAATTTTGAAAATTATAAACACGTGTCAAAGACATTTCATTTTACTTACATCAGATTTAAAAACTCTTATCAATGACAATTCAAACAATTTAGCGTTTCATCTTTCAATCCAATAAACATTCTCAGTTCTTTTTTAATTTCAACACGCAATGTCGAATCATCAATTGGCATCTTAAAAGAATTATCCATCAATTTTCAAACAATCATTCAACTGACCCTATCAAATTTAAATCTTTAGATTTCTTTGTAGCTCATTCAAAACATGTACTTAACACATATACAATCATCTCAATTATAAAACTTTGAAACGTATTTCAAACGACTTCATTTCAACTCATCATGAAAAGGTTCAAGATTTTTCAAAAAAGTACTCGAACATTCTTTGTACTCACTGCTTTTTTGTGAGCCACTGTTTTTCCTACATACCCGTTTTCCAAGAGGACTTTTCTTCTTGTGAGGTTTAATACCCTTAAGAGTTTCCACTCTATTGGGTTAGGATTCTAGTGGTAGAAAATATTGCACCCATATAAGTCCACTGTCGTAAGCCTGATTTTAGCTGTTTTGAGTTATGAATACAGTTAAACTACATTGTTTCTTTTCTCATAGGGGAATATTGAAATATCTCTATAAAACTTATGTAGTGAGACATACTTATTATCTTTTTTAATGAATTGAGTAAAATATAGGAAAGAATATCTAGTAACTAGCATAAGACAATGTTTTTAAATCTTTAACACGTACTTCCGGGTGATAAATAGTGATTGACTAGTACATATATGTCATTAAGAAATAATTATTTCGTATTTAAACTAGGACCTTCATATATGTGTGTCCATCGGATAAAATCGATATGTGTATAACAATAATGCCCATCATGCATATGAATGATGCCATTACGTCTCAGAGGAGAAGATAGGAAGTAATCAAGACTGATAGATCAGTCAGTAAAGGATATCCGCCTCAGCATGTCGTCTCTTTGTTTTCGGATTTGTTACACTTATTTAATATTATTCGATTTTTAATATTTGTAAAATATAATGATTTTTATGGCCAACTACAATAATCTATTGAATTTAAAACGTAGATTTTTATTGAGTAGCTAAAGGGACAGTGAAGCGGGTGTTAAAGGTCTTTTTCCATAGCAAAAAAAAAATTAAAACTGTAAAACCATTACACATTAAGCAAGTTCATTATCATGGATCAAAAAGTTTGTTTTTGCTCACCTTAAAAATGGCCGATTTTGACATTCAACAGTGTTCTTCTGAGAGTGCGATATATAACGAACTTTATATATATATCCCATGAGATCTAATAAAACAGTTACAATATTTATACTATAAATTGTATCTAAAATTAACAAAACATGCATATATTTTTTTATTATCTGTCAGTTATACAAGTGGAATAATAATTTAAAATATATATATATATATATGAGTCAGTTGAATTTATTTAAAAAAATATTGAGAATATCTCATTTATAAATATGCAAAAGTATCCAGCTGATAAAAAATTCCCTAGTACCAATTTCATTCTAAAATAATTGCATATTGAAGAACTTTTATGTATCCAATTTTATATTTCCTCAAATATCTCAAAACTAGTAGGTAGTCAATTGTACCTTTTCGCACACATACGTGTAATTAATAAATGTTTAAATTTGCCATTAAGCGTGATCAGAAAGTACCATTTGGTTACCATAACTTTCAATTGTAAGCTTTTAACGTCTCTATCATAACTAATAACTGCACATTTAAATCTCAGTTTACAGCGTAATGGATTTTAACAGGCTGCGGCAAATCACTGCCATATTTATAATTATGTAATAATAAATTGTGAAATATTAAACTAACATCGAATGAATCAACATTTAACAATTGGCTATTGTAAATATTTTAGTGTGATAGTATTAAGTCTTTCTATACGGTGGTGAATAGTGAATGACCAGAACTTATATTTTATTTTTTGAAATATAACGATTGCAAAATTTTCATACTTTATTGTTATCTTTACCGAAATAAAAACGTTGATAAATATCAACAGAGAGAGATAATTCGTATTAAATCTAGGACCGGCATGGGCACGTGTGTATCAAATTATGTCGATATGTGTGTAACGGTAGCGTCCATCGCTCATATGAATGATGTCATTTTGTATCAGTAAATATTCAAAGCGGCTAGATACGGCTATCAGTCAGTAAAGGATATCCGCCTGGACTGTTTTTTCTCTTTTATTTTTGCAATTATTTCCCTTTTTTTATTATTTGACTTGTAGTAGATGCTTAAATGATTTTTGTATTGAATTACAATAATTTATTTAGCAGGTTTTGCATAATTTGATTATATAGTTATAAATAGTAAAATATAGGCTTTTCACTGGACACTCAGCACCGTAGTTTTTAGGACAGCAAAGGAAGATTTCACAATGAAAATATAAATTAATACTTATTACTTAGCTTTAATTAATACTTAGCCTGAAGACAATAAAACAAAATACAGAACTAACCTGCCGGTAGTAACTGCAATAAGGAGAGCAATGGTCATGTTAAATGAAATAGCTTCGGTTATTAAATCGATATTATATTATTATGAAAGGTGTTAATAATAATATTTAGAAAAACGTTAATATTGTTAAAATAAAACAAATTGAAAAAAAGACTACCGAGAGATTTGGACAATCATATTCCAAAAAAATGTACAACAGCATCCATCTAAACTCTCTCTCACTCAAGTGAACGAAATTAATAATCGAGTCAATTTCATAAAATATAAACATTGTCTTCCATATTGGCACGACTACTGGCATGTTAGTTCTGCATTTAGGAACAAAAACACCCAATGTTTCCTATTTCTCAGTTGGATTACCAACACATAAGGACTGATATTAGCCAGAATTATAGGGGTTTCAGAAGTGATAGGAGATCATATATTCGTCGTCTTTCTTAAAATTTATTAAATGTCAGCAATGAACTTGAAAGACGCGTTATTTGTATACATTTATTAAATATTTACTCAATTTATTTATACAATATTATAAAAAAAACATTGATATTTACATTCTCAAATAATATATTTAACTGTTCAAAATAAATCAAATCATCAAAAGCGATGTTTCATTCCACTTCATTAAATAAAAATACTTTTTCCAGATATTTTGTCACGTCAATTTTTCTTATAATATTTTTTGAAAAATTCTGTCACTCTCCCAAAAGAATTTTCAAAAGAAATTCGGTATTTCATTTTTTTATCATTAAAAGTATTCAAAAGGTCGAGTTAATTTCACACTTTAGACTTTAAATAAAATAAAATTCGTTATACATTCCTGATAAGGTCACACTGAAGAAAAATATTGCTACAAATTTATTTATTATAAGCAGTGAAAATAATTTCCATTTATTTATTATGGATTATTAATAGAAAATTATTACGTATAATATATAATAAAATACATAGATAGTTTGTATGTTATGTATACTGTTATCGGGGTATTAATATGTTGATTGCACAATCTCAAAGCGGCAATATGAACGTATACAGTTAATTAACTGTCAAACGGAAGTGGATCATAGATAATGTTTTTATCTTTTGATAGACAATTTTTCAATGCCACACATCGACAAACACAATTAGCATAAAACCACAGACGGAAAAATGACGTAATATCAGTATTCTATGCAATAATAATGAAAACTCATTTAGTTTATCGTCACAATATGATAATTTGTCACTTTTGCTTACACTATTTAATTCTCATATTTCATTAGGAATCCACGTCAAGAGACTTTTTTAATATTTACATCGACAACTGTTCTATCAGTTTCATTCAGTGAAATAACTTTCGCCATTGTCACAATTTGGTAATGATTTCGAGGTATACGCTGCTGTTCTTCTGGTTTCCTCAAATTTGGATATCATGGAAATATTTTTCGATGGACTTTCACCACTCAACGATTGGATATTTATGAAACTGTTTTTACAGTTTACCAGTTTTAAATAATTTAGAATTTATATTGATCGTGTTTGTGATTACACAGACTAAATATGATGAAAGGTAAAATCTGTGTTGCAAATAATAATTCATATGAACATATTTCGATAATCACAATATATACAACTTAATACACGTTCCATCAAAAGGATTTAAGCTACAAATACCAAATTAGTATCTAAAGTTAACTTTAAAATGTAAAAAATAATTTCCTGTGAAATCAGCAGCCAGAAAAATGGAATTCTATCACATAAATTGTATTGGCTATACTTAAATAACTTGTTAAATTATAATGAGATTAGGTAATTAAACACTTTTAGTATTAATTTACTTCAACGTTGTGCATATTAAATATTTTGACTTTGGCCCTAAATTATATATAAAGGTAAATTTGTTTGCTCGCTATGCATTTCGAGTATGTGCCAATGAAGCCAAACTTTTCACGAATACTCATCTCATTTAGGAGAAGGTCGTGGGTTACTTTTCCCCCGAAAATTATAAGTCCTCACCCTTCCTAAAATACCCCCTCGACTTCGTCAAACATGCAATATTAAGTTTTCCCGGCAAACGCAAGGTGCCTCTCCCGGTTAAATATATGTATACATTATTGTACTTCATGTCAAATTTGTTCTTCGTCATACATCGCTTTCCCTTTCTTCGGTTGAATGACTCCAATAAAATGATAATATTTCGCTATAAATTCAGATATATTCAAAATAATCGAAAGCTACGTTTTATGTGCAAATCGAGTAAAAATAATTTTAATGAATCTAAACTAGATGAATATGTTGGAAATGTTATCACGTCGGAGTCACCAACGTGGGATGTGTAGAATGGAGGTTGACTGGGTCCAATGAAACACTCTCACCATAAATTATATAACGGTATATTATCGTTGACACATTTAAAAGGTTATCACAAGAA
>JAGVSQ010011655.1:0-12113 GCA_022683975.1 Rhyacophila evoluta | reverse complement strand
GCTCATCAAAAACCGACGTGCGACCACGTTGAAACTCGTTAAACCAATTTTTGACGGTCGCCATCATCTCAGTCAATTTCACCTTGATATACGCACCAGTTCAATAAAATATCAGCTTGTTAACTTTGAATAAGAGTAAGTAAGAATAATTGTTCTTGAATTGATATTTTTACAATTTCGGTTCATTTACATTCTCTTTGCATAAAATATGTTGTTAGTGAGTGCCGCACAATTATGGAACGAGAAGAGTGCATTAGTGAACTATAAAATAAAATAATTGATTACGGTGTAATCATTTCAGGTGTTGATTGGATGATTCAAATTTGACTTTTGATCGAGCTCATCATTTTCTGAAGATGTTTTATCATCTTTTTCAAACTCTTGCATCAGAGATATTCTAAAACAAAGAATGGCATACAGTATATCGCCATCGAATCAGATAGCATCCAAAATTTTATATGCGTCTTATGATGTTTTCTGTTTGTAAATTATTCTAGATGATATAGGAAAAACTTGAGTAATTCTTCCCGCTCCATACATATTCTTGGACATTCCCATAATATGTGGTGGAGTAATTGTGCTTGAATTGAAATCTTGATAATTTTGGTTTATTTGCATTCTGTTTGTATTATAGTTTGTATTTGCATACATGATGGTATATAGTACACACTTACGTAACGACATGAGTGCATTAGTAAACAGTAAAATAATATAATCGATTGCGTTGTAATTTGACCATCCTGATCTGAACAACCACACGAAGACGTTGGCTATTTAACAAGGTCACAGGGTGCTTATTGGCGAAATTACTGTGGCCTGTAATAAATTGATTACTAACTTGGTCCATCTGACGGATTACCATCTTCCAAAGATTTAGTCTGTCACTCTGCTCTCAGACAGATCGACTTGGATAAAGTTCTGGCCTCTAAGCAATAGAGTATAACTTCCGCACTCCATTATCATTTTGCAAGAGTTATTTGAGTCGTGTAGTTCCTATCTACCAGAAGTGCACTTTTTCTCAAATTTGAACTAAATGTGAGGTATTATTCTAGTCTTTTAAGATCATAATGAAAGGTCGATAATTTCTTAACGGCAATTAAACCCTATAAAAAGTGAATCTCAAAATTACGAATTACTTATAATTACTCCTAAAATATAAATAAACCAAATAGTTAATTTTACTCTAAACATCCGTAATCCAATAACAAAGCCCACGAAATAAATAATTTCATAGATTTTTAAATTATTAAAAATATGAAGTAGTACAAACTAAAAAAATCGATTTGTCTACATTTTACCAAAGTGCACTAATGGTAGGTAGGAACTAGACGACTCATTTTATCAATTACACTAGTAAATGGTAGTATTTCTCGCTGAGACATTGAAAGAAATCATAGCACCAAAGGGTTAATTAATAACTTGTCATGTTTTAAGATGTTTACTCGTTTAAACAGTTATTTTTCTGAACAGGTCAGTATACAATATTTGCTCAAAACAGCTGTTTTTGCGAAGACATGGTAACTTGTGAGAATAGTAACAATACAGTTGTTCATGTACGCCTTTGAGTATTGATTATTTTTTATTCAAATCATTACTGTCCTTAAATGTTACATTACTAAAATAAATTATTTACATTTGACATGTAAACAATGTATTGTCATCATTGCTTTGTGTTTTTCAAAAATTTCATAACTTTGGTAAAATTGATGAGATATGCACTAACTTCTCAAATTACTTTGATGGACATGTATTCCTAAAATTTCTGATAATAATTTAATATCCTTGTATTGAATATGTACAAACACATAATCATAATGTCCTATCAAATGGAAACAAGTAAATTTTATAGTTGATTAACTATTATATATAATGAACTGTAGAATAAAAAAATGCCCAATCCTAAATATAAATGTGTACAAGTCCAAAATATCCCAATAAAAAGATAATGAATAATTATATTCTTGGAAAATTGGTGTAGGATTTTTCAGTGTTATATTGTAGGATAAGAAATAGAATTTTTTATTATTTTCCCTGAGAATGCAAGATATTTTGTAGTATTTGATCAGAAGATTTATATCCTCTTTTCAATTCCTGATTAATGCCTAATTTTGTGCACAATAAAAATGCAGCTTAAAATGAACTGTCATGTCATTAGTCCTTGGAGTTCTTTGAAAAACAGTAGGCTTGCTATATATACTATACATAATAATGTCGAATTTGCTAACCTTTTATTAAATTGATTTGAAAGGTAGTGTGTTAACACCAGTGATGTAGTGAGGCCAGGGCGCTGGCCCTTTCACTTCTTTTTGAGCCAGTGCGCCACCCTGCCACTTGTTTCGACATGGAACTTAATTTTCAAGAACACTTAACAAGTATTTTGATGATGAGTGTTAATTAACTTGTGTATGATCTTGTTCAGTTTTTTAATCATTCGAACTTCTAAAATTTTAAATATTTTCTTTCATATAAAAAATATGATGAAAAAGGAGACGGCTTAAATTTAATACCACCCTGATACTTGTTTATTTACCACTAAACCACTGGTTAACGCATGTTTAATAATTATATTAGAAATATTGTGTGAGGGTAATTAGTATATGTACTGTAAAATGAAGCTTTCTCATACGGCAATGTAAAATAATTTACTAAATTTTCTGGCTGTGCCATATGATTAAAATTTGTAAATAGATGTCATTTCCAAAATGCTTCATTGTACCTTATCGATGATATAATTAAAAATCCAATTGCTTCCTTTTAGATAAGCTGGTCTTGTTATGGACACTATTTACTTATATTATGTCGACGTCAATACAAAATACAACATGTATTGATGTAATGTTAAGTAAATTAAAATTATTATTTTAATTCGTCTTTTAAAATTTTAATTAGTTGTTTCCAAATTATTTTGGGAAGAACATAATTAGTGATTCATTGTATTGATAATTTTGCATTAAATAACATGCTAACAAGCCAATGTGAAATTGAGTCATGCATGATATCTCTTACTATTTAAAATTTGAATTGTGAATAAAAAATTTTGTTCTTTTTAGTACATAAATAAAATATTCTATTAAAAGCAAATTGCCACATATCATGTGTCGCCCCTGCTTTAGATATTATAAAATTTGTATTGCATGACATTTTAAATCGAATCTTCTTGCCTTTTTCTAATGTAAGCTATTTTTTTACTTCGGTCTTCTGATATGACGGTGTTGACCAAAATTTATCTTTATCATTAATTTAAATATATTATCTATGCCTTACCTATTAAACTCTATGAAACTTTAAAATTGTTTGCAATATTACATTTAAATTAAGTTGAGTAGTTTAAGGCCTAATAAATGTTACCACTTTCTCACGGTAAAAATGTAAATTCTAGCAGCTTAGAATTATTCAAGAAATAGTTATAGAAAGCTGATGTGTAAATTGATGGTTCTATTAGTAATTTAGATTGCAATTAGTTAATTTGTGTAAATGTGTAAAATGAAAAATTTCAATATGGTTCATTAACGTAATAATGGATGTTTCACAATTAGTGTCATATAAATAATATGGACCAATAAATAGTCTAGTACCTATCACTCCATCGGCACAAAAAATTTCTTCCACTTTAAATATATCAACGTTTTATTAATAAGTTGAACATATTATTTATTGTTATTTTAATTGTAGATTAATAATATTTGTGTATTATTTATTTCAGTACGAATGTACTATTTAAGGACGCGGTGCGAGTGAAAAATTATCTATCTTTAATTTACTGATACATTCTTTTCAAATTAAATTTGGCATCTAGATAATGCTCATTCTTCTATAAATGCAGCTTTATATTTCAGGTGCTAATCTGGCACTTCTGCTATCAAAAATTCATTCTGAATTTGAATATTTTGGCAATTTTTTTTTTATTGTCATTTGCAGCTGTAAAATATGATTATGCTGCCGTTTTGTGTAGTATAATATATAAATTTTTTTATTTAATATATCTAGAATACTGTTTGAAGAAATTTTTACTCGCACCAATACTTTCAACAGCTGGAGAAAATTGACAGGGATACTGTTTTTTGTTAGTGGATATTAATTATTTGGTAAATAAAGGATAAACTGTTTTAATATAAAAACAACATTTTTTTATTTATTGTTTCTTCTCATCTCCTCTTACAATGTTTTAATAATAATAATAACTTAGAAATAGTTAGATGCGGAGAGCATAATCTTAGGACTTTAAAAAGTAAATTATGGAACCATACTATTCTATTTGCATTTGATTTACAAATCATTTTGATTAAAATGGTACCATTAATACAGTGTTATGGTATTGAGTATAAATTGGTTTATGAATATAAAACATTCATATAACAGAAATGATTAAAAAATATTTATAAGCAAATCAATTCTTTTCAAACAGTTGATCTGCCAGTGTCTATGTTTGATATCAACCATTGAAATCTATCTTGATCTTCATTTAATCAAAAAACAGCAACATATCTTAAATTAAAGCAAGCTTTTTTATCAATGGCGAAGCCGAAAACGATTCACATTTTAAATATAGGTGAACTGTATCTGTAAATATCGAATGTAATTATATTTTGAAATAGTATTGGGTTGGTAGGTAGGTTTTGACGCCGGAACTAGACAGTGCCATTATTTATTTAAACTTATGGATAAGTGACCCTTTTATAAACAGATCCAATAAAAAATCACTCAAACTATGATGTAGTTCTCAAAATCAATAAAGTTATCTTCATCTTAAAACTTGACAGTGGTGTGACAACAGAAACATATTTTAATTTAGTGTAATTCTATCATTATAAAATAGACCTTTTATTAATAAAATTTTATCATTTAAATATAACCTGCACATAAAATGCTGTTTTTTGATTGACATCTAGATAGCAAATTGTACTACAAGAAGAATACCGATTTATTCTCAAATAAAATGCAAATAGAAAAGATGGATAACAGAGTGCACGATATTTGACAATAGGAATATATTAATAATATAAGTACATATTTCTTTGGGTTAAATTACCAATATAATATAATATTAGGTATTACAACATTGAAACAATTGAACTGCTTAATATATCAAATGATTCGTTACAATATAAAATCAGTCTAATATGTATTAAGGCAACTCGAGAGCGTAAATGTAACTCAATTCTTTTTAATAGTTGTGTTAAGATTTCTCCCTTCAGTTATTATTGGAAAACGATGACAATTACATTGTAAACCAAAATTTTCAGGCCCTTCGACATAAGCAATTTAATAAAATATACAGAAAATGAATCTATCCAAAAAAACCTGCTTACTTAGCTATATTAACTTCAGTTTTCATTTAAATTGTATCGATCTATACAACAAACAAGCTTTTACCAAATAATAACCAAAAAAGCAATATAAGAGTGCTGTAATAATTAATACTGGTGTAGTTTTCAGAAGAAAAAGGTGATAAATTACAAAATTACCGGTTTTTATTCTCCACTGGTTTAGTAGGAACAAAACATACACAATTTAAAATCAACTTTGACTTTAGTTAATCAAATCAACATAGTTTTACAAAGAATATCGACAAAATCATTGAGTAAGTATTGTTTGTACTCCTTTATAAGTCAACACTTTGAATGCGGAAAAATGACTCCATGTCGATACAAATGTCAAAGCTACTTGTAAAACATGAGGACCCTGTCAAAGTATAAAAAAAGTCACGGTTTTGGACAAATGGTTACGTTATTTGGATGGATATATACGTGTGTGTCGTCCACATTGAAAGAGTTAATGACTTTAATTTCTTTTTTTTATACATTTCTTGATTTAAGTAATTTGGCTGAATATTTTGGTTTACAATAATTGCCTTTTAAACTAGGTCACTGAATTATCTACAATATAGCCCTGACAACAATATTTTCTATAAATAAGTTTTTTTTACCCATAATGAAAGTTTTGCATAATAATAATGCAGTTCACCTGAAATATTGTCTATGTATATTATAAAATACAATACGGTGACGGCGATTCGCTACAATTTCGACGCAAACTGAATTGGAAAACTTTAAATATACTCGGATTTCACAAAATACAGATAATTTATGGACATAGAACATGCACGAGTCATAAAAAAAAGTATAAACAGTGATTGTATATCCAAGTTTTTTTTCTCCTTTACAATATAATTTAGATAATATTTCAACAAGTTAACTATCGTATTGTGAATTATATAAAATATAATATTATGATTTTTTTAAATAGACTACGAGTAAAAAAAACGATTAACGAGATTAGAGCATCAATATTTACAAAATTCACAATTATTTCATTATGTATTATAATGTATAATATATATATACAAGACAGTATTATCAATCTGCAGCAAGTTTCTTGAAGGGCCAATATTATAAGTCAACAATAAATGCCAAAAGAAAAATCTGGGACAATCAATAAAACAAATATATATGTCTACTTTAAGCTACCCGTTGACTTTGAAACAATATGGACAAGTTGATAGGCTGAAGAGATAAATACTTTTTTTATCTAATTTATTTAATTTATTATTTTCTTCTGCTCTAAATAACATTTTGCAAAAATATAGATGTGGTTTATTTATTTGCTGTGCACAGAGAAGTCCATTTAGTAAAACAAAGACAGTTTTAATTTTTATTTCCATAAACAATTTCGTAAGTATCTTGCCATATTGATCTTATGAAAGGTTAAAATTTCATTAACGGATTATTTACGTATTTTATTTTTCTTGGAAAAAGGTGCATACGACTACTTTTAAAATAATGGCATGGAAATATACAGAAAGATTAGGTGCCAGGTATTGTGTATTGTATTGATAAGAGTATTGAAATATTAACAAAGAAAAGAAACGTGTGACATTTCATCACATCGATCCGATATTGCGACAACGTGAAGAAAGAGAACTGAAAAACAAATCTAATATTTTTCCCATTAGAACAATGGTGTACTGATATCTTAAAGCATGACAGGATAAGGGGAACAATGTTATCATTTAATATCTATAACTATTTAACATTGGCCTTTCTAAAAGCAAACAGATGTTACTGAATATTGGTTTTAGAAACCATAGAATCCGAATAGATGTATAAATACTATGTGCAGAACGCTCTAAGAGAATATAAAAAGAAGCATACATGGTATCGTAAATGTGTATCCATGAGAGAAAAATTTACAAACAAGTAATGCAAGTTTATATCCAATCCTATAATATATACTATTTACAACATTCTTACATTTTGAATAGCTTTATCATAATATGAAATATGTTCATAAATGTACACTTAAAAATAATTTGATACTACAGTATCATTCTTTGTCTAATTGTTTACTGATTACAACTCATATCATGATTTGAAGGCAAGATTATAATATGTAAAATATCCTTGATTATAATATATTATACTATCATGTGTATATTTTGACAGTGTCTATCAATAAATGCAGGACGACATTTAATATGTAACATTTGTAAAAAATCAACTGAAAAGCTAACAACAAAACCAAAAAACATCTAGATGCTATTATGAATCGCAATCATTTGTTATTAACATTACCATTGTCCACTTAAGAAATATGTATCAATTTATTACATTCAGCGAAGGATACTTGTTTCATGGAACTGAGTGCATCAGGTATAAGCAACAGTATATTTCCGATGGGCTGGAATAGAATTAATAATATGATATTTAAAAATCTTGTAATAATTTGCTTGATTGAAGGATTTAGGATGCAAATTTTAAGTAACATTAAATGACAAATCACTTCACTTCATAGCAAATTTGCTCATACTTTCATTTATTTACTATTCAAAGTAGTGGTTTCAGGATTAAATCAACTGAGATTTAAAACCACGGTAAAACATGTTAATATAATGACAGCCAACCACAGTACTGAAAAAAGAAATCTTTGAGAAAACTAATGGAGTTTAAGGTTAAGGCCCCAGTGTATAAGAAAAATCCTTAGAGACCACATAATGTTTACATTTAAGTCCCAAAGAGGTAAGCTCTATCAATGATAAAGAGGTATTAAAAAAAAACAAATGATTGAAATACATTATGGCGATACTAAAGAGCTACAGAATTTCTATGATATTCTATTAAATAATAATGTTTAATACACTGAAAAGGATTACACAATTAAAATTATTTGAGTAAATGCTTTTGTGAGATGCAATAATTTCATGCTTGAGATGCCACAATAAATTGAATTTTTTAATGTATGCATTTCATTCTTTAACGAATATTTTTAAAAATAAAATGTGAAATATTTCTAACACATATAATTCAAAAGTCATGAGACAGAATCAAACAAAAGTATGTATTATTTGATAACATTTGAAAGTGGTTAAAATCGTTCTTAACAAATATATAGCTGTTTTCATTAATTGTTTAAGACATTTTTTTTTTTATTCGAATGCATTATTTTTATTAGGCCAATCAATCGAAATCTATCAAGATATCATTATTCGTAATTAGTGCAATTATTTTGTATGATACCTTTTCTGCAGTTTATGTATTGGAAAAAATAAATACCATATCAATGGCTTGTTTGTTGCTAACACCACTTTTGGCTGAAACTTTCTTAATAGTGCCATCTTATCGCATCATGCTATATGCATGTCCCATATTAATTTGACAAGTCATTTAAAAATACTGAAAAAATGTTTAAAAAAAAACTCCATTGCACTCCACACTGCAAAATATATAACTTCACTACTTTGTATTAAGATCTGTCATTCATAACGAGCTCTACATATAAATTTTTTGAAAGATGTTTTTTATATCAAAATAATCACAAAAATAAATAGCAAATTAATCATCTTTCGTGTAAAATTGTAAAAAATGGAGTTAGCGAATTTACACTTTAAGCCATCAATATGATTATTGAGTTATACACAGGGTTGGTAATTAAATTTTAATGGAAATTTTATAGTTATATGGTCATTCAAAGGAATTTAGTGGAAATGAAAAATGAGATAGTAAAACATATATTTGTACTTCAATATGAATTTTACAAAGTGAACAATGTCATAAATATTCTATTTCCTCATATTTTAAAAGAGCTGAGCCTTAAGAAAATGAACAAACCGTATATCCTAAAATTTTATATATCGATTGTATTTTAGAATAATTCTTTATAATAATATAACAAACAACTCAAAGATAAATATACTGCTTTTTAATTCACGAAAACCTATAAATTTTGCTGGTTTAAGATTAAGAAAATATAATTCTAAGAAAAATATGCTTTATTTCGTGTATTTTATATTTATGCGTAAATTAATGTATATATCATAATTTTGTGAATGATTTTAATATACAATGAATCAATTAAGCTGGACTGACTAATTTGTTTGATAAATATTGGAAGAATTCGATAATACTATATGAAAAGCTACCGATAAATAAATATTCCTGTTATTTCAAATATGTGAAAGTAAAATATATTACATTGTAATATTAATACTGTCAGATGATGATGTCGGTTGGAATTGAACATTAAACTTCATACGAATCCATGATTATTGTTTGGTTCTGTATTTTTAGAACTGGCAATTAATGTCACTTGTCTCAATAAAAACATTCCTGCTTTGAGATGTTTGCAATTCAATTTTTATATAGTACAATTGACTTTCAATTTACTGCAGCCAAATGAACAGAATGACGTACGACAAAAAAACTAACTTATATTTTAGTCATTCTTCTTCCGCCATATCTGGTGCCTAAATGGAGCATATGGTTGCCAAATGGCGCCCTCAGGAATCTCTATCACCTGCTAGCCATTTTGCATTCTTGCATTCTTGCATTCTGGCATTCAATCATTACAGTAGGAATACATTAACAATGTACCTTTTGGGATGATTTATTCAAGATGGGCAAAAATTTGTCAATTATTATGGTTCAGTGGATAAGTGCATGCATGTAAAGTACACTTAAATGGAGGTTGCAGGTTTCAGTCAAGGATTTTCAGAAAAATCTTGATATTAAAGTGGATTTAAATTGCAGGATACAAGTATACATTTACGATCCACTTCAGTAAATCAAGAGTCAGCTGTCTTGTGAAAATGTTTTATGTATATTTTGTTAATTTTATTTAGAAATTCTATACTAACTGAAATGAGGGAGAATGTAAAATAATTGGTTTTAAATCATTATGTTTAATTTGAACTAAGCTGCATATCATGAATTATTACCGATTTTAATACGTAAGAGAATAGTGCTACATTGTTTTCACTAAATTAAGTGTATTTTTACTTATATTAATCACTGACAATTTATTTTTTAGAGGATGGTTTGTTAGTTATTGATTTATAATAATGTAAAACAATTGTACGATTGAGAATTTGCTAACGTTTCCTTATTCATATTAAAACTTTCACCGATCTCTATGAGTATAACACGTTCGTTGACTAAAAAATAATACGCTAATGTGGCAAATTTTTACTAATAAAAAAATATACAAAAGAAGTCGTTGACACTTACAATTTACAGTGCATTTAGCACAGTGGCGAATTTTCACTAAATGATAGAAAAATAAAATGCAATATGTAGTAATCTTTTGTGATTTTTGGTGTTTCTACAATGAAACTATTTAAGACAGATGTTTAACGTTCAGTAAAAAGACACCTATGACAGTGCTTGTTTTTATTATAATTTTTTTCTATTTATAAGATAGTCCAGTAGCTATTAAACAGCTTCTTGCATGGATTGACTGTCTAATAGTTTCATAAAAACAACTGTTAACAATTGAGACATTAAAAACCAAAAACTATACGATATTAACACGGTTTTATTAGTTTATTTCACATCCACTGAAAAAAGGTTAATTATTTTTAAAACCTTACTGTATCAAAGATATTGCCTTTACAACATTAGACCTGAGTATCTTGGATTATGACAGGCACTTTATGACAGACTGAAATATATTCATTTTTTGGCATTTAATGTTCTACAAAAAAATTTTGTCATTAATTTGTTTTGAGCACGCACATGTGTGGTTTTGATTCTTATTACCTCAACAGTCAATTTAATGTCAACATCAAACTCGGGTATTAAAATTAAATTACAGATTTTATAATTTTAAATTGTAATATGCTAGTGACAAATTAATCTTCCGAGGTCTTTTAAGCAAGAACCGATCGTTTAGTTGTTTTCGCCACCGATATACAATGCAATCAAGTCAATTTTAATTAAAACAATTCCTTAAAGTGAGTTACTACATCGTTTCGTAAATATTAGAAAAAACAATAGGATAAATATCACATAAAGACCAAACACGGGATGGTTATCCCGTTTTCACATCATAAAATTTAATTATGGTGGGTTCCATTTAATCTTCTTTCTGTTCAGACTTCATCACCCAAGTCTTGGACACAGTTCTCGGAAATGGGCACAAATCTGTCGCCGATTTGAACTAGCAGTATAGTCTTGTCAACATGCGATCGGAGCGCAGGGTCTCTGTGGTTTGGAGTCCATCTGTGAACCACCTGAAAATTCAAGCAAACAATGCTGTTAAAAAGATGTGTTTTGTGGCTTAGAACTTGACTTGGTTTGGTGCCTTACGGTTAAAAAATATGGACTCGTTAAGTAGGAAATTTTAAGTAGTGAAAAAGGTAATTTTTAATACAGAATAGCTTCACGACAGCCACACACCATAAAACTTGAGAGACAACCAGACGTTATTAAGATTATCAAGATTCAGCAAATTCGATGACATGGACATACAAACATAATACAATTTCTTTGAAGAAGCTAACTATCTTTGACCTTTCAGTTTCAATGCCTAAATAGAGAAGTTAGAAATAGGAAAGTTTTTAGGATTAGCATTTAGCATAATAGAGAGGAACACCATAATATGTGGTTTTAAAGTACACAAATATCCACTGTTGTACGATATGTAACAGTTTAGAGTGCATGTTAAAAGATACTTAACCCTTTGAGGAGTATGCACGTACCTGTATATTCGTGCGCTGTCGCCTTATTTTCAAAGCCATTCTTTTATTTTTTTATAAAATACTTTTACTTCTATTAATATAAATACAAGATAGATCTATCAATAATATGTGGAAGTCATTACAATTAAATGATATATTTTAG
>JAGVSQ010011654.1:0-12113 GCA_022683975.1 Rhyacophila evoluta | reverse complement strand
TTATTTTTTACGAGAATTGTTTGTCAGACAATTACTCAACCTAATAGGCAAGAATCATGTATAGTATTATTAAATCTAATCGCAACCATTTACTATGAGCGTGACAATCTAAGCAATTGGAACTGATTATTGAAGTAATTATTATAGTATGCCGCTGTCTTTTTATTTAAATACACTTTTAGTACGCGCCGCCAATGTGCAGATGGACTTTTTTTTCAAAAAAATCTCTCTTCCGCACCGAACTTATAACGGTGCATTTTTTGTCTACTTACATATCATTTTTTATTCCTTTCAAGAGATCCTTTTTTATCGATCAGGATATTTATTATTTCGTCTCATGCTTTCGCCTACGTTATTTTCGTATTCATTTTTATTATTTATTCGTGTTTAATAAACAATAAAAGGGGCCTCATTGAATGTTTATAATGTGAAATGTAGGTCAAATAAAATGTCGGATGCACCTTTCCTTCCAGAAAATGTGTTTATTTGTATAAATAAATTCAATGCCTTGCGAGGAAGGTAATCCTTTAATATGTTATAAATATATTTTTACCTCAACTAAGTAACTTATATTTTTGCATATACATATCATGTTTGCTCCGAAAACGGAGCATACGGCTCTGCAACAGTGTCCGAAAATGAAGTATTTATGGATCCCTCAATGTGAAAACAAGTATTGACAGATTATTTTTCACGAGATTTGGTTTCTAACAATTGTTCAACCCAATTGGCATCAAGTATTGCATGTTCGATTTTTTTATAATCGAGCAGATGTATGACTTGGACATTTTAAATTAATATGAATTTTTCCGTAGTTTTTTGTTTTGATTGTCGCCATGTCATCAAAATATGTTTCAAGTTTAGTCAGCTCCCATATACTTCGTGGATTCTTAAACCAGCCGACTGCTGTAACCGCATCAATCGAGTTTCTGTGTCACCGCACTAATTGGCAATGAAAATAACGAAATTAATACAGCTCGCTCGCGATCTCCAGCGAGTTTGTGCCAAGTGCAAGTTGCAGTTAAACCCGCCACGGCTAATTATAATGCAATTTCATTCATTTTCTAAGCGCCTAAGTAAGCAACTGTATTATATTACTACACTTTCTAAACTGCACTTGCAGTTCTCAGGAATTTCTTGCAAACTGCATTAAAATTTCGCTCTTGATCAGGGGTATGCAATATTCAATGTCTTTATCGGTCCGTTATTTTTACTTTATATTCCATTTTTTGATTCCATTCCACTCTATCTATTTTTATTGTATCATTGCTTAAATAAAAATAAAAAACCTAATCCGTATGCATATATAAATATTATGATCATACCATACAAGATTATCATAGTTACACTACACTAATAATAATAATATAATAAATTTGTTAATACTCAACGCAACCGAATTAATTCCTTCGTTATTTGTACAGATGTTACTTATAAGCCTGAATATGTCGAAAAGCGAAACCCAAAAAATAATAATCGATAATCTGTTAAGCAACTACATTACGAATAAAATTACATTTATTCAGTATTGCGTAGCTACAATTGCCTTATGAATCTTTTACGTGACCGTAAATCTAGTCCTAAAGGACAAATATTAACATAATATATCACGGATTCTTTCTTGGTTATTTATAATGATAAATATAAATACTCCCACGTTATATGGTCACTCTACACACATCCATTTACTTTATGAGCGTTACACCATAAAGAGACATCAGTTTTTTTTCATTCCCTTATGCAAAAGTTACTTGAGTCTACCTACTAATTACTAAAATTGCTAGTCTAAAATATTTCTCTAATAATTTTAAGGGGCGGTTTGTCGTCCGCGTATCCACGTTGATTGTGCACTGTCTTACTCGAACTTCTTTATTGCGAAATTTCTTTCTCGCAGACAATGTCAGTTGTTATTCCATGAACTATGGGCGTATGTCAAATTAACTGTCACATTCATTTACCAACTGCAACAATCGCATTGGCAATAATAATTATTCCATATTTTTCAACGCTATTAATCACCTACGAAACAATGGGTGACTGTGTTGCCATTTCAGAAAACTAATGTATTTATTTTTTTAAGATTTTAACGGTTTCAGAATGTCAACAAAAGCGTAAAAAATGGCAAAACATTTTATTGGTCAATCTTTTGTGTTTTATGTTCTTACGTTTTAAAATAACACTTGTATTTTAAATTTATTCTCGTTGCTTCACTTTCGTAATTTTTTGACATCTGAAACCTTCTTTTTCGAGCAGTTATATATGTAGTATGTATTTAGAGCTAGCAAGTTACATACCACATAAAAAGACTGATTATAAATTCGGAAAAATTAATATGTAATGCATGGCTTTAGCGATCACATGCACTAAACCGCATGCTAATGACCTAGTTAGAATTATATATATTTTAGTTATAAATAGTAGCATGGCTGTGTAACGTTTGGAAGACCCTCAAATTATTTTCCTGTCTACCGGGATTAACTAGGGCATTATGGAAGATCATCAGCGGGAAGTATTTTACAGAAATGAAAAATGCTACCGATGGACGTTTTAGAGAAGTAAGCGTTTGCTGGGTGAGAAGGAATATTGATATAATACGATTATTATCTGCCAGAATCGCCTGGTGTACATTTATGTTTTACAAACGCATCGGATATTGTTAAAAAATATATTTATTAGTATCATGAAGTGACAAATCACATTTCCAAATACTTATTACAATATTGATGGTTTTTAAGTATACATTATTGTATATGTACTTATAATTTGTTTAAGGGTATTTTATCGAATCATTTTTCGTATACGGAAATTTTGTGTATGTAGTTTTTACTTTTGTGCAATAGTTTGGTACATAATTAAAGAATGAACATGTTACCTGTCATTCTCCTGATTGTTATCACCCTTCACAAAAGATTTACCGACAGTGCAAAAAAAAACTGCACCCGCATTTTTTAACAAATGTTTACCTGCTGCAAAAAAGCTACCCTTTAGTTTATAAAAAGCGCATTGGAAAATTGAATACCACAGGTAGCTCACTACTTTAATTTCATATAAGGTGATCAGAGAATCTTAGACACATGCCAGAGATGTGATTTTTTATAATGATATTATGTTTCGTTGTTTTTACCAAACAAGCAAATGAATTAGTTTCATATTGACCCATAGAATTATTCGACCCTATATGCCGACATGTGCTGGAATCGACTAATTACTGAATAAAACACTTACCACAACATGTATGCATTGAGTTAAACCAATTGCAAACAAGCAATTCATGTGAATAGCTGGAATATATCTTAGCATAGAACTCATGATACTTCCAATGAATCCCTGTGGCTTACATAAACATCCACCTCTGTGGAAATACATATAACGTGGAATCGTGTCATAGAAATATTCGATTGAGATAATGACTGACAACCAAAACACGTTGAATATAATTTTTTCAATAATCTACTCCTACATACTTAGAAGGTCCAGTTGTAATAATAATGGTAATGACATTTCTCTATTCTTAATTATTCTTGATGATAGATTTAATTAAAACGGTTTGAAGACTATGAAACCACACCGCCGCGAAAAACGGTTGATCAAATTAAATCACGTATTTCAATGTATTGTTAATTTTCGCTGACACAAACTTCCTGTTCTTGCATTTCTGAAAGTCATCATTGCTTCGACAATTATTTTATTTTTATTGTTTGTAACCAACCTGTGCTGCAAAATTTTCTGAGCGCAGTGCAAATTTTTGCATGACTCCAACAAAAGAAATTCAGGTCAATAGGGTTCCAAAAAATATATTTTAAACGAACAGCAAAACGGTATTTGGTGTGGGCAAAAAAAACTACAGCATCCCGCTAAGTTTTTTTAGCAACTAAATACAAACCCCTCTGCCTGTTCTGCTGTCTTTTTTTCTTATATTATGTTTTGACTGTTATAATAAACACCAATAAAATAAGAAATAAGGAAAGAACTAATAATAACAGTGTTGCAAGTCCCGTTAACCATTTATTTCTAAGGATTGGATGACATTTTATTGTTTTATGACTTTCTTTGGGAAGAGCTTTCATTATGTTCGGTAATATTATTTTGCGTAGTTCGTTGCCCCTCTACTTTACTCACAAAACCGTTAAGAAAAAACAAGTTGAACAGTTATTTCGGAAGAAGTGAAAATTTCAATTTCACATAACTTAACATCTTCAAGTCAAATTACAAGGGTTGCGTCTAATGTTCTATTGCTTTTAATCTGTTTATGGCGGTAGAGTTTTACGTAGAATCAGCATCGATAGATCCAATTAGATATTGTTCCCCCGATGGACTAATTGGTAAGCGCGCGCTCTGAGAACCGGGGGTTTTGAGTTCAGAAATGATGCCTGATGGCTTCAGCAATTGGCTGATAACCAATTAACGCGAAAAACATTACACAGCTGAACGAAGACTATCCTAAGTGGTACCACTCTTACTTGGACTTCCTCATGTTGATGACGTGCCAAACTAGATACTTAATCAATCCAGAGATTTGTATGTCTGCTTCTCAGGCGTTTTGTTCCTCATGTGTACTACTTAATACTTTATTCTGTAAGTGGCAAGTTACCTGAACGACAGTGCAGTTGATAATCTTATACACTTGCGAATCACTATAAACAATTGCAGGCACGGCTCAAGTTAATAGCTGTGATAAGTTTTTCGCGTGTATTTTAATGAGGGACGTGGTCTTGGGACAGAGATGCTGATCAATCAACTTGTGACCAACATTTGTAATGTAAATTATATTTATGTTGGATACGTCTTGATACTGCGGAAATCCATACACATTGAAGCCAACATATTTGCTAGCATAGTCATAAACAAACTTCGTTAAGGATTTGAACGTAATAAGTTACGCTATCTGCCAGGTCGGAGTATAGTTTTCGGTCCAGTAATCGCTTCCTTTTCGTATTCCGGCAAAGCGAGGTGTATTCAAATTGTACTGCGTATATCCTCAATAAAAACAATTTCAACACTTCTCATTTACCGTACTATCAATGAATAATATCTCCTCTACAACAATTTTCATATCCTCTATGTTGCAAATTCATACAGTATGTACGTACATTACTAATGGCGCTATATCGGTTCTTTTCTAACTATGAAAATGTTAAATGACTCGATTCCAAAACATAACATTCGGCCGTTTACAGTTCGGAGATGTTTTACGAGATTTCTTAAAATATTATTCAGAGACTGAAGACAATCTGCCAACTATGTGAGAGGAATTCGATATCACTGTTAAATCTTTGAAGAAAATGCAAAAAAACTTGATAGTTTCAAATGCTAAAACTGCGAAAGACCCTCCTTATTTTTAAAACCGATAATCAGTTTTTGTCTCGATATGATATTGTTTGAATAATGTTATTTATTATTGGTATAATTATATTATATTATAAAATCGGTAGTCGATTTGTTTATCCATTGCGAAATGTTTGTTTGCACCGGTGCTGTTTTCGAAAGTACGTGTCGAGATTCGCATCCGGAATAGGCGAAATCATTACGCTCGTACACTATTTACTTAACCTTACAGCCATGCTCCTTATCATGCAGGTATTCTTGCACCTGGTCACAAAATCCATCAAACTTCAACCTACTTTAGTTATACTCTTTATTTAAAAAAACGCGTATATTTATTTTTAGAAGTTGTTATTTTTAAGTACGATTTTATACTCTATATATTGTGTGAAATTGAAAACGAATGGGTACAAATAAACAGAGGGTAATGTGTCAGTGACCGGAATGCTTGTATGAATCAGTGGTCTGAGTTTTGTTCTGCCGACAGCGCAAGAATCGCCTTACCTCGGGGTCGATTTCGAAACAAATTAATAATCACTCCTTTTCACAGGCCTTGGCGTAATAAGGTGTTCGTTTTGTATGGAAATTTATTGTAGTGACTGAATTTTTGATATTGACGTAAAAATCCGACACGCCGTCAGGAATTCGTTACGAAATATTTTAATTCTTGTTGCAAAACGACTGATTATTTTACCAAAACTGCATCTATTTTTTTATTATTATCAAAACTACTTTTTTATGGTGATAAGAAGCACATAATGTTGTATTTTTTATGAATATTAAAATTTCTGATATCGCAACCAACCGACCATGAACTGATCAGTGCATTCGGTCCCAAATTGGATTATACGATGGAGTTTTACGATCAGGCATTGACAATCAATAAACGCCACGCCATTTGTACTTTCAAAATATACACATTCATGCCTTTTGTGATTTTACATGTTTGTCTCCCCGATAGCAAATAAGTTAGCGTGTACGCATACCAATCTAAGGAATGCTGGCTGGATTCCCACATCTGCCTTAATTTCAAATCCGGAAATACAGTATTGGATACCCATTGAGTTGAGAATTTGTCTGACAAGCTATTTTCGTGAAAAATAATTTATTATTTATAATTATATAAATAAATAAAGAACATGGTGAGTAAAAAATACGTTCATAAAATAAACTAAAATATTCTGCATCATATTCGTCACCGAACATTGGCCGTGTATATAAAAAAAAAATAGATAAAACTGTAAATTGCTAATTCTTTCTTGCCTTCCGGAATGTAATTTCAATGTCTTCCCTTTGTTAAGGTTCCACCTTTTTAATTCATCGTCTAGCCCAACCAGGTCATAAGCGGGAGTATTCATAAGTGCTCCAATGTTAAACTCCGGTCGATTTTGAACCAGCAATGTTTCATGAGCATTTGATTCCCGCGCTTTCAAGTATTGTCCTAAATAACTAATTCGTACTGACGATGGCGGCTTGTGCATAATAGCTCACTCGCTGTATGGTGATAGCAGTCTTCATTTACCTTATCTCTAACAAGCACGTGACAACAAGAGCAGTCATACATCCTAGTAATATGGGCACGTTGCTACTTGTCTTTTGTGTTACCTTAATCTGACAATGCAAAGAAAGTAGCAGTGAATTACTAGATCTAATTCTATAGACTGTATTTAACAGTGTTTGGGATAAATGTTTTGTTTTATTCCACGAATAAATGATAGCAAATTTCCAAGAAACCCGTTATATCTATCACTAATATAATTGTACTAGTTACATCGATGTATTAGTAAAGTTATTATTATTACAATTTGTAAGTTTATCATATTTTCTTTAGTCGACGATGATGATTTCCCGAGCCGCCTTACAGACGCAGTCTGTCCCGCTCGCACTCGCTCGTCCGGCTCTTGTTGCCCGCCTTCCCTCTCGCTCACCGCGTCACGTCACGTAGGCAGGGATCTTCCTTTGCCGATTCAATGTCACGGTTAACTCTTTCTGTGCCAAGAAAACATTTATACAATTAATTTTTATTATTGTAACAAACATTACGGGAATTATATAAATATCAGCTGCTTACTTCTAAATGATCTCAACAAAATAAACAAACATCGCAATTATCAAATTTTCACAAAAAATCTCTACCAAAAGCATTAGCACATTTTTTCAGTTTTAATTTCCGAATTTCACTAAAAGTCTACTTTTATTGGCATTATATATTTGTATGAAATATGTTCAAGCGCATTTTTCTGTCCTTTACTCTTACTGCATAGCTATTTTTCTTGTTTATCGCACTTTTCTCATTCCTGTTCTTGACCTTAAAATTTTATTTACTATAATCTTTATATATATTTCTTTTACTTTCACGTCTGCTAATCACGTATGTCGAAAACAATGTAGCAATGCCAGTCAAATCTAACCTTTGAAAATAAATGTAATGACATAAATAAATCTAACAAATTCTAAAGACTACGTACTTTAATAAGTAATTAACAATAAATCAATGCCCACTTTTTCATTTTTTCTCTCAACCTTGTAATCATAAAATTTCTAGACACTGAACATTGTTACAATGTTAGTTGTGATAAAGAGTTTATTTTTAAAAATAGTATTGTTTGATTTAATTACGTCAATAATATACCATAAAAGATGATTATATTAAATGGGGAATGTAAAACTGTTTTTTTTCTTTAAAATTGTGTGCTAGCAGTGTTGAATTTGATGGTGGCCAACTCACACTCTAACCTCTGGGGCTGTATCGAACGGCGCTCGGAATGTGCCGCCCTTGCCGGTTTAGCGCTATACCCGCATGGCAACAAACAGCTGATCGCTTGCCCCACACTGGGCGCCACGCACCCTCCCATACACGGAAACGTTTTGTTCTTCAGTTTTACTTTTATTTAGAACGGGGTATGAGGTGTTAAGAGACAAAGGTAAAAGAACGTGTCCGTAGCTCCCTAGTGTCAACGTATGAAATGTATGGTTATATTTTCGAAGCGTTTTTACGTAGTCAGATTTCTAATATCAGTTTATTATTATTGCTTGGACGAATATCGTCGTTAAAACGTCACCACAACTTCTTTAGATTTAAAACATTTTAGGATTTATCATATTGTATGACTTAATAACGTATTTAATAGTATAATCTGACGTAATCTATTCTTAAGTTGTTATATCTTGCATATACTAAGTGCCGTATATTTTACTCATTATGATCCGTTTATTTATAAAGATTTATTTATAATATAAAGAGCGCATCTAAAGCTATTGCAGATGTGCCAAAACAATGATCACAGTTTGATATGCAACTCTCACAACAAATCACTACTTGCGAACATCTATCGAATTCCACTAAGGAAATACGGTTTCGTAACATTGGTGGCATACTGTTGATTATGTATTCATGTCATATATCCATAACAGGCATACTAGGATCCGTATCTATACTATTTAGATACATCACTAAGTTTTATATATAATTCTATATTATAAGTATCTGGCCAAATTTGATAATAAGCTCGCCTCCGAACAAAATCCCACAAACGTCCACATGCTTGACGACATCTTGATTCATCTTGAAGCGAACACCGCTAGTAGTTTTTTTTACGATGTGCGATTTGAAAGTGGAGCATATGGGTGTCAATGAGTGTAAAAAAACCACTCATGAAAAAGTAAATGAATTTCCCATTGTAAAGACTTTTTTGATATATTACTTTTCACGAGAATTTGCTGCCGGCCAATTATTCAACACATTGGACATCCAGTTCTACTTGAATTTTTAAATCTTGCACCCCCGGTACCCCGGAGTGTGAGCGCTTATCTCTCGATCGACCCCAGGGGCATATTGATATGATATTGTATGTATAATTATTTAATATCAACGCACGGGTATAATAATTAGTGTTTCTTTACTCAAGATTGATTTTGCAATTTTAATACGGACTCCTTCATAAATATCGCTTTAATCCTGTTCCATTTACTATTATCCTAAAGTTGTACCAAAAGAGCCTCCGTCATTTGTCTTCGTCGTGATGGTAATATTAAACCACTGGCACAAGGCGACACTTCTGTCACCTGTCAGTCGATACAAACAAAACCGAACGGGCACCGAAAGCCGGAAGTTATCAGCGGGCGCGAAAATGTTTTCCGGAAATAATGCCTCTGCTACCCGGACGTGACGTCACGGCGGCCAGACGCCTTCATCGATCCGACGCCAGTTACTCACCGACCGACCATTCAAACCCCTTTCCCCGCAGGCGTCGTCGAAAAATGAGTTCTCCTGCCGAACTCATGAATCTGGATTCGTAGGCCAATGTATTATGTACTTTCTCAAAGTCATTATGAGACTGTATTTACTGAAAGTTTTTCTTTTCCCAACTATGGACAATAAATATATAGTGCTCATTTTCTCTTCGGAAAAGTTAAGACAGTTATAAACAACACGTAGGAAAAGCATGCTTATAAAAAAGAAAAGTTCCGAAATTTTTATCAGTAATTCTCAACATGTAATTATGTTTAAAAAATACTGTTCAAGTGAGATAGTATTAATAGTTTTGTATAACACTACCTCATACAATATGAGAGTTTGTCCGATTATGCTTTTGATCAATACAAATCTTATTGCAAAGATTATTATGAAAAGATGAATTTATTTTCTTCGAGCGGAGTGAATCTGAAATAATTGTAAGAAAAGAAAGAATAAGAAGTAAATTTATTCAAACACAGAGCATCAAACTCCCACCATCATTTTTAATAAACTTTCCTGATTTAATGTGCGCTGGAAATACAATTGAATCAAAACTATACCCAACATAAAGTTGTGATTTATGATTAAATTCTGTAAAATTTCACCAACTACAATTTTTTAATACACTAATTATTTCCGTCATATTATTATTTGTAGACAGGTTCCGTGGAATCAAGTCACGACTTCATGAAATGTCATCATGTAGTTAGTGTATTTTACGAAAGCCACCCACACTTCCGCTTGTAATTCGACCTCAAGTTGACAGCGCCACTCGCCTCATGACATTGAAGATATATTTCCTTACCGAGAAACTTTCGCTAGAGAGGGGTTTTCCGGTGAAAAGCGACGCAGGAGAAGGGGGGCCTTTGCGTCTCGCTCGTTCGGCCTGTCGCCTGTCTCGCTCGCTCCTTAGAAATTTCACTTTTCACGCTACCAACCCTTTTCGCAATATTACGCCAAAGAGCTAGTCAAGTCTTATGTATTAAATTGTCAATATTTTTTTATCATAAATTAATTAATGTTATCGTCCCTATGAATGGCTGAATACTTACTGTTGCTAAATCAGGCAATAAAAATATCCATGCATAGTTAAATTTGTTTTTCCATATACGAGTATATTTAAAATGATTTTTTTTATCATTTCAATTACGATTTTTTGTAATAATTAACTTTTTTACAGAGATAAACCTACGAGTCATATTAATTAAGATTTTACAAGAAGTTCCCGGAATATTTTTTATATACTTGTATTGTACCTTTCTGGTATAATAATTCATTTTGATAATTTTCTAAAATAATAAATAGTAGTGGAATAAATTACTTGATTACGAGTTGATAATTAATGCCTTGATAATGGTAATGATCGGAATAGCTATCAATAAATACTAATTAAGCTGTGTTATTATGATCGTTATTATTTTTAATTTGTAGCGTCGTTAATGCTTGCGATTATGTGTGAAGATCTTAGAAAATAAGTTTAAGTAAGCATATAAAGCTATGAACTTTCTTTGTTATTCACTTTCAGCAACATGTTTCATTGCGGGTATGGTGATAATTATGAGGTATGTGTGGATTGAGAGTCCATGGTGTTTTATTCAGCCTCGTTATCGCAAATCTCCTAGTCCGCGCCGCAGGAGGCGTTCCGCTAATCGATTCCCGGCTCTGGAAGTGCGTATTTATTTCCTCGCCGTAGCCAAAAAATCGGATAAATAACCGCCATATTAGGCTTCCCACGTGAACAAAAAAAAAAACCCACCCTGATTTTTCCCCAACAGGTCCACACAATTCGTCAACAGTGTTATCTTCAATTCTTAGCAATAGTTTCAATATTTCGTAGTCATTGATGAATTCTTTCCTGTAAGATTTAATTCCGTATTATGTCTTATAAGACGAAACGTAAAGCCAATGCGATCGGTAATTAATGCAGTGTTTTATAACGTTACATTTGATATACACAATCATATAAAATAATATTTTACTACGTTGCCTATCAATTATAATATTAAAACCTCTGATTTGACGATTATGAAATAGTAAACAGTATATCTATCTTCTTGTTTAAAAGACGCTCTAGTATATTTAATTATTACTTGTGTGATATTTCGAGCGGTTGTGGGAGTTAATTTTTTCTACAATTATGATATAATTGTTTTGCCGAACTTAAGATAATAATATAACCATTGTGTAACATAATGTACAACATATGCTGTTCATTATTTTTTTTCATCTTGCTAATTACACGCGGAAGAGAATTGTCCGAATTCTCAAATCACTCGACGAATACCCAGCACACATTTTTTCAATGGCAAATATATAATATCTGACATTGAAATTTTCACGGTCGCCTCCGGAAAAATCAGAAATAGGCGGAAGCTTTCTAAAACTTTTCTACCGTCACACTTTTTTATTACAACAACGTCAAGATTTTCTTGGACCGAGAAAATGGTCACGTGTTTATTGAATTTATTATGTCTTTTGAGCTTTCTTTTTTTGTTTTTTAGTTGATTCTTCACTCTGTGTCGATCCATATGCTCAACTGTGAGAGCGAACATGG
>JAGVSQ010011653.1:0-12114 GCA_022683975.1 Rhyacophila evoluta | reverse complement strand
TTCGCTCCCAAAATGGAGCATATGGAATCCACACAGTGTGAAGAAATCCACTCCGGAAGTGGAGTATCTGGATCTCCGCAATGTGAAGACGGTCTTGACAGATTATTTTTCAAGAGAATCGTTTGCCAGACAATTAATCAACCCAACGGGCGTCCCGTCCTGCATTTTCAGATTTTTTAAAAATCCAGCAGATGGGGATTTAAGCCCGCATTCCCCGGATTGCTAGCCGCACACGCTACCAACTACGCTAACTGAGAAGACAATTATTTAATTAATACATCTTTATTTTTTCTGTAACAATTCTTTGGTATATGCCTATATGATCAAACCTATATATTTAAGTTCCGGCAATGCAGAGAATCTATATTTCTATATATAAATATTTCATTTGTAGAGTGGAGATTTTCACAAAATAAAGATCCATTCACATCGTTTTTGGAGTGGATATGGTAAAAAATATTAATTAACAGGCAGTTGGAATTTAAAAAATATGGAATATTCATAACTAAATTAATATTTTAAAACATTTCATATCATCTATCAAGTCAAGATAATATAAAAAATTGGCCACTTCTTAAATATTTTAGTCATTCCAAATTATAAAATTAAAAATAAATACAACCATAATTCCTTAAGAAGTTAAACGATGGAAAAATCTCATTTAAAACACTAGATTTAAATGAAAAATCAAAATACTAGACACTTTCATTTCCTTTCATATTTTTTTGCATGAAATTTTATTACTTTGTCAAAAACATTGCTTCTTAAAGTGACCTTACAATTTTCAAATATAAAAAAATGGTAATTTATTTATCGTTCGAGTTTTTTTTTGTAAAATTGAGAGCCAAAATTATTAATCGCGTGTTTAAGTTTTACATAAATCCTGTTAGCCAGATAAATTATTTATAAACTGAGTGCGACAGTTTTAAGTTTGAAAAAAAAATCCAAACACTTACAAGGGTTACAAAGGGGCAGCATGGCTTAACGCTTTGCTAAATAATTAAATTACGATCCTCTAGTAATCCTTTTTTTTCGGTGGCTTTCTAACTAAATAGTCTAGACTTTAGGGTATGCTCTCAAGAGACTCTCTAAAACGCATGTAAAAAACATAATTTGACAGCAATGAAGCTTCTCGTAATCATTTTTTAAATCTAACAGTTGATGAAAACTCAATTATGATAATTACACATAAACTTGAGTTATCAACGATGTTTAGGATTATTATTAAAATTCTAGACATTTGACGATAAATTTCGCGATAAAATCAAAATATTTGAAACTATTACCAAATTGCTTTATTTGTTATACACAAGCTTATTTCTATAAAATTCTTCTGCAGCTATGGGAATTAAGATCATGATTTCTGGTATCAATTTTTGTCAAACTTTTTATCAATATGGAAATAGAAGTAATTATTACACATACAATATTATCATGTTGACTTCAAAGTAGAGCATATAAATACCAATAGCTAGACAATTACAACTCTAGAATAGGAGTATATAAATATACTTGTAATTTTGACTAATTTTAACAGTCTCTACGAAAATCAATTATAAGACAATTGCTTAACCCATCATACGCCCATTTCCGCATTTTCAAATATTTAAAAAATCCAAAAGCTATGAAAATCATACCAAAATTTTCCGGCTACAAACTACGCACGCAAACCTCCTACCTACTTGTCGCTCTTGCTCCAGCAATTTATTATAGTTAGGTTTATTTTTATAGTAATATGTTAAAACAAATTATTTCAACAACAGCATTGCTACTTATTATTTCAACGTTAGTATTAAAATAATCAGCAGTTAGATAAAAAAAACCGTACGATAAATACAGATATTTATATTTAAATATTTTATATGACAAGTACTAGACTTTTTATTAAATATTCGTCCTCAAACTTTTTATGTATACGGTTGAATTATCGTTTTCTATCATGAAAACTTAAATGAAACTAAACTAATGATATAGATTCTAGTGATTCTGAGAATAAATTCTAGATAACCGTTCAGATAAACATTTTTCTCTCCTAAAACTACCAACACTCTACATCCTTCCTATTACCCGCGTCAATTCATTGGCACCAGAAGTGAGGGTTTCAATATATACCGGTCAAAATAATTGAAATCTGTCGAGTTATTTTTCTGAGGTGTCATTTTTATTCCGTTATTTAAAACACTCTATGCAATAGTTATATTTTTTGAATCTATTAATTTTGTCACGTTTTTTGTACAGCGTTTTTACAATGGCCATCCATAAATATTTATTAAATAAAAATCTCTTTTGCTTGACTTCTAACTAACATTTTTTAATATAGAAGTAGTGCAATATAATACCAACAATAACTGACTCAAATATCTATAGGAAAATACAGAACAACTGGATTTATTATTATAGATTTAAACTCATTCTTTATTAAAAGTAATTTTATTCATACTGAAAATGTATTTTTATATTTGATCGTATACAATATTGTTTGCCTATTATTGACCATCGGTAATTATATTAAAAGTTGAATGTATAACGGTCGATTTATTAATGGCAGATCAAATAACATGTCAAAATTTCACGCGTCATCGTTGATTGTTATGAGGGAGTTCTTGTGACAGATAAACACACACAAATGTGTTTTGTTTTATAAAGTGGATAAACGTATTAAAAAGAGTCAAATTTAGCAAATTAATGTAATAAATGTGTTCATTAACAATAGCCAATATTGCTATTAATTAAAAACATTTATTATTTGGCCTTTTTTGTATTATTTCATTTTATTTTACAATAGATTTTTATGATCGTTTTTCGAATATTATCGAAACAATTTTACTAAAACTCTTTCATTATTTTAAGTGACGAAGTTTTTTAATATACTCCTCAATGTAACATAAATTTCTTAATGCTTTTCCTGTTGACATTTCGAAATACAGAATTAAAAGAATTATATTATGTATATATTTCTCAAAGCTTTTTTTGTACCATGTTCGCTCCAAAAATAAAGAATTATAGAAAGATGTTTGTATAAGAATATACCCGAAAACTTATATTGATTATTTTTCGAGATAAATGCTTTTTGTTAAGTTATTTATCTAATTGGAAACCTAGTCCTGCATATTTAATTTAATTTTAAATTGCTATCACAATCCCAGTCACTAAAACATATTATCGTTGATTTTTTTTAAATCAATAAACTTGAATAGCTTAAATAATGTATTATTTTTCCATACTAATATACTGACTTAGAGAGAGTATTTCATGATAATGTGGTTGCACTATTGGCACAAAACGTGATAATTTATGATGTGGATAACATTGAAAATTAAAATCCTTATATCGAATTGTGTCAAATTTAGTATTCAAATCCATGATATTACATTACAATAGGCAAGGTGATAATTTTACATCTATATTTTTGACGACAAATATCAATATCTTTGCTCATCCTTACAATCGAACATCCCGAAGTTTTGCCCGAAGGCTAAGTGATGGATTGCTCTTTGAAACGTAATACTAGCAGGTCGTCACTGAGAATCCACTCGCTCTTCTTTGTTACGAATATACTCGAGCTCTTGTGAGAAAAGAACTACGAACGAGTAGATGCAAGCCAAATGCCTGAGGCTTTTCGCACATAATATGAACGCGGCGGATGAAAATCGATCTGATAACTTTCGACACGTTCTCAATAAATGACAAAAAATATATCACGTGCAATACAATTGTTTGTCATTAATTTTTATCAAATAGATTAATACATTACTGGGTATGTACTTAAAATTTATAGCATGTTTGTTATTTAAACAAAAAAATGTTTTATCTCAAACCTTCGAGAGATTTTCTCGTGCCATTTTATGAAGAATCTCAACAGTATGATTTGAAAAGCTTTTTAATTGGCCTTTGATACGGTAAGGCTTTTCAATATTAAGTAAACACTACAATAGTTATATTGTTATGCGATTATTTTCAAGATCCATGTTTGTGAATATTTATTATTAATATGCGTATAACGATGCATAATATTTGTCTTAACTAGTCAAAGCATTTAATAGATGAGTGTGGCTTGTGTTAATCACAAACTTGATTGTCAGCACCCATTCAGTATTTGAGAGTTACTTTTTAAACACTCAAACAGTTCTAAGTTTATTATAAATATGTTTTATTTCTAAAAAAGTAACAAATAATTATTCAACCATCCGAATTTCCAAAATCAATGTCACGAAAAGTTATTTTTGTTAGAAATTTCATGATTGAAATATAAATATTTGTTGAGTGCTTAATTTATAGATATCTATCTTATAATCATTGTATGAATGACTTGATTGAAGGTGCAATGGCAAAACTTACTTATAAACGTACTGTAGATCGCTCAAAAGAGTCTCAGCAGGATATTCAAGGTCATACAGGCACCCTTTAGTTCCAGTGAGTACATCCTATGTATAGTACCTAGTGGTTTTCCAAGTTACCAGAATTTCACCAGCCAGGAGAAGAAGCAAGCAGAAACCAGGCTCTGCGGAGGCATCCGTGGTACATACCCCAGCCAGTTCCAGCGCAGCCTTCGTAAGAAACTTGGCTATAAGGAAACGGACAGGACAAATCCCTATCGTACTAAAAGTCACTTATATATCTACTTTAAATACTTCAAATACGTAATACATATACAAGAAGAAATTATTTGTGGATAGTAAGTAAAGTTTTATCGATGTTTGTGCTTTTCAATAAAATATTTATTGTATGCGGATAAATCATCTTAATTTAAAAAATAGTAAACTTATCTTTAATTCATATTATTTCTTAAAAGTGTGATATCCAACGACACATTGTTCTTTTTAATCCATTAGTATTCCATCATAATATCTCATGAATACTGTTTCACTATGAATTATTAAAATTACTTTAAACTTCCATTTTGTCGTGCTTCAAAGTTTCAGCTATTAAATATTCAGGCTCATAAATTTACATATTTTGCGAGGCAAAAAAACTACAATTCAAAAGCATGGTCCCGGCAAAAATTTACAACGTCTTTATTATACATTAAACAACCCGTTATCATAAATATTGGTATTTTAATTATTCACACTCTGACCATCAAGGGATAGATCATCTGGGAAGTTGATCCGTTCAGATATCTTAAAAATCTTATTGTAGAATATGGTAGCACACAAAAAAGCACGATAAATACGCTTTGGAATTGATATAATCATTTTAAAGTTAATACGGAGTACATATTTACTTTCAAATACACATGTAAAGACTACACAATCTATCTAATAAGTTTCGAAAACGAATTCTCCCTCAAATATTGAGAAAAATACCAAAGTAATTCTATGCTATATTAAAAGTCACATACTGACCCAATGAATATAAAAGTGCATGAAATCACTCTCAACGCTTGCATCCGAAAACAAAAAGCTTAAAGCCACCAACTGTTTTTTTTTTAATATGTAAGACGAGTGAAAATTACTTGAATATTAAAAAATAAGTATCTATTAATATTATAATAATGCATGTCATAAAATTTAAACTATAATAAAAGATTTCCACTAAAAATAACTTCGATGGAAAATGATACATATCATAATAAAAATATTTAGATACAAAATACGTATCGTAATTGTTTATATAAAAAATACTTTATATACAAAAAAAAGTATAAAAAGAAACTAAAAACAATTATTATATTTATATCTTTAACATTTAAGTAATATACTTGCTTTCCCCTCCACCACCCGCCACGTCTCTACACATGTAAGCCGTGGCGTAACGAACGTGAGGCCCTCTTCATAAGTACCCGAAGTTTCCCAGGAACAGCTTCCTAAGATCTTGGTTGACGTGGACTACAGTGTGGGTGATGATTCTTATTCTAACTAATTATATCCTGATTATATCTTGCCTTGTCGAGAAGAAAATTTTACGTCCGCCGTAAGATTTTTTAAAGGATAATTTTTTATCTTTTAAAAAAATTGCAAAATCTAATTTACTATACTTTTGTTGTTTTTACAAAATAAGATCTTATTATTATAATATAAGTACTCAAAAAGTTCATTAGTATTCTTTGGGCATAAAGGCTATCTTCTCCAGTTAGTCATAAGTGGGACAGGCGTACCCGTAATAAGAACCGACGCCCGGCGGCATTCGGACGCTGGCGTCGGCCGGACCCTGCGACGCAGACTCTGGATTAACTGCCCTCACGTGGCCAGACGTGTTAGATTCATAGTAAAAAAATGACCTCTATCAAAGCAAGAAATTCAATGTATTGTATAAATTATTTGTGTCATGCTTATATGCCAACACGAACATTGCAATTGAATTTCGAATGTCAGATATGTTGACGATACAATTTATATATTTATTACATATAATTATTTATTTCAATACGAATTAGATTTCTTAAATTAAAAGAAAAAATACTTACATTATTATAATATCAGCGGATAAGTGTACGTAGTAAATAATAAATGAGTAAAAATAGTGACATTATGTTTCTTTTGAATTCAAACTACAAAATATATTTTAACTTCACAGTAAAATTGTCAATTAATTTCATGGTCCATTGGAAAATCATACTAATACGAAAAAAAAATAACATTAAAAAAAACACTCCTAAGATTGATATTTTCTCATTTTTATCTGACTTATAGTATAGAATATAATGCCATACGTGCTCATTTAATTATAAGTAAAACGTAAATTAACACTTTCATGACACTTTCTAAAAATAATATAAAATTTGTGAAATACATTTATTTTCATTTCAAAGGATAATTGTATTTTTATAAAAGAAATTTTTGTTAAGTAATTTATAGAAAAGAAATAGATTTTCTAGAAATTCTGCTTTACTATCCTTTTCCTAAAATTTAATTCGATACGATTCAATCCAAATTAATTAATAAATATACTATTTCTCTTTTGGTAAATGATATTTAAATCGATATATATTTTTAATCTACCTATACACTTTTACTCCATATTATATTAGGCCAAACCAAGTGGAGTTAGTTGGGGTGTGTTGTAATGTTATCGATCAAGATTTACTCCAGGTTTTTAATGAATGATTACCACTTTAATATAAAAATAAAGTCTGCAGACCGCTTCATCAAATAAACATCAATTAATCACTGTGGTTGCAATAAATACAACTCATTACACTTCGCAAAGAGATCAGATAGACAAAATTGATACAACAAAATTTAACAAAAAATCAACGATGCATTCATTATTCTTGTATCAATCATGGTTTCAAAATGAAACATTTATCACCTTTAGAGCGTTGATTATTTTGTATTTATATTTATTCTAAATATGTTTAATAGTATGGACAACAGTGTTACATCTTATAAGAGTAAATTTTAATTTTAATTATCATTTATTTCTAAATTTCTAAATTCTCTTATAATTTTATTAAATTATATATATGCAAGTTTGATCATTTTTATGACTTTTGATAAAATACAAATAAGCATAGTTATAAACAAAACCATTCAATAACTAATTTTTTAACGATTTTTGAAACTAGGTAATTATTATTTTAGTCTTCAGATATAGTTTACGCAATACAATATAACAATTACATGAATCATAAATATTTAGAAAAATTATATATTCATTATGATAGATTATTTTGAATGCAACTCGATTTAATTCATACCCAATCCGATAATAGATTATTTTTCATGAGGATTGGACAATAAATGATTACTCAATTCGAAAGTAACCAGTGTTGTATTTTTAAATAAACAAAAAATAGATTATGAGATTTTTTTTGGAATAAAATAAATTGCACACACGCTGCTTAAATTACACTGATAATTCAATAAATTAGTACACTTATACAATTCATGTAATTATAAATTTACACATCAAGTGTATATAATTTGTGAGTGTCTTCAAATTTTGGTGAAAAAAAACTATACATTATATTTGATAATGAATAGAAATATGCATTTGATATTACTGTTAAATTTAAACACAGAGCTTGTTCACTTTCTATCATTCATTAGGAATAATAATATCTTGCTTGGCTCGTTGTTGCACAATATTGTATTTGAATAATTTTCCATTGTAAAACTGGAATCTCGTTCATTTTGACCCAATTAAGTCAGCGTAAATAGTCTGGGCATGCATTTCATAATAACAGACGCTTCAGCCAAAAACTGCAAAAGCACTTTGGCTTAATTTTTCCTTTCCATTCTGCATGACAGATAAATTAATCAAAACAGAATTTTAAATACAACATTATATCATTAAGCTATAAACGAAGTATTTTAAAATTAATTAAACTGAAATCATTTGAGAAATACTTGGTAAATTATATAACTACATAAATTGTGAAATTTTTACTAAATAAATAGAAGTTTTAATAAGAATATTTGTTTATTAAAATTAAATCATATATAATTAGATCTTAACTGTGGAAAGGTGTTTACTTGAGAGTACGGGTATATAGTTATCCACAGTGCAAAGATATGTCTTGACAGTTTTTGACGAGAATTGGTTATCACCTAATACAGTGTGACCCATTGACCATACAGTATTTCATTATTAGTTATGTGTTAATTGAACCCACTATATTTGAATCAGAAGAACGTACGCGAATCTCTCAGCCATTGTGGAGATATTAAGTTCATTAAAATTTTAATAATATAAAGTGAATGTTCGTAAAACAATTGTTATTGTATTTTAATATTAATGTGCTATGTGGTTTTATAAAGACTTAATATAAAATTTGAAACTGTGTGTATAAAAAATGTAGGATTTTGAAAGATTTTGAAAAAATACTTTTGCTCTCCAGTTTAAAATATTATGTAAAATTTAGATTTTACATTTCAATATATTTAATTAGTTTAAGTTGTTACTGCAAAGTGCTTTTTACTCATGCAAAGCCTAAAAAAGTGTTTCACTTTACATTTCTGATTTCAACTAATTGTACGAATTTTTGATTTATTACGTAGAGAAAAATTGTTAAAATACAAGTATAGCGTATAAAAGGTGTAATTACGAAAAAATATATCATTATGTCGCCTCATTTGTATTTATAAGATATTTAATTTTATGATTTCTAAGTATTTGGGTAATTTTATTGTATTAGAATATATATTTTTTGATACACTAAAATGTAGAATAAAGTACAATTTTTTCTGTCAAAACAAAGTGTTCATGAAACATATGATAGTAAATTTCTTTAATGTGTCTAGAGTACATATTTAAATTAAATGAGACAAAAAAACTTTTAAAATACATGAAATATTACATTTCTTTACTATTTTTATTCCAAAAGTGGAGCATATGGATCTTCATAATATCAAAACATATTTATTCACACCTCCAACTAATGTCACAACCTATTAGGCATTCAGTCCATAGAAAAACTTTTAGAAACTGTGATACTAAAACTAGCAACTTCTGGCAGCAAAATGGATATGCTCAATTGTGATGCTCATATTTTTGTGTAGTTTATGTAGGATTTTGAAAAAATGTCTAACAGCTCATTTAAATATTAAGGTATTTCACCAATTCAGTAAAAGAGTTGGTTCATTATCCAAAATGCTTAAAGCATAAAAAGTTTATTACGATTTTTTTTCACAACAGAGCGTTTTCATTTTTAAAACATGAAATTAAAGAAAAGTTAATAAACGCAGGAAAAATTAGGCCTAGTGTCTTTAAAGAAAGCCTTAATGTTAGAAAATTCATCGTCTTTTAATTAAGAGCAGGCGGTTGGTTTTATTTGCTTTGTTAATGAAACCGCTTTTTGCTGAAAAATGCTGCAAAAACAATTATAAAATGCCTCACTAAAGCGCCGGAAAAACATTGGCCTCGTCAAATTTAAAAAAATACCACAGCCAAATCACAAAAACATTGTATCCAAATACAAATGAATCTAGGTACATTCAATTTTTTGTATTTAGTTATCCAGCAATGATTTTGATGCCTCTTTATTTTGAAAACTATAAACTTTTAATTATTTAGTAACTGTTGAAACAGACTCAACAATTTTTTTTGAAAGTTAATTTAATTTAATAATTTTTTTTCTTTTTTTGTGGCAATGTTACGTACGTAGAACAAAACTATAATAATGGAAAAAAATATTAATTAAATAACAAATTTTAATTAAAAGAATTATTATACACACATTCACATTTGACTTTTTATGTGCTGATATAATTTTTGTACCATAGCTTTTATTCATATATGCAAATTTGAAAATTTATAAAAAAAAGATAAATTTTTTCTTGCAAGTTTATTTAATAATAAATGTCATCAATAACTATATTTGTTGTTATTTCTTCAAGATGAATTTTTATCCTGTGTTGATAATCTCTAAGTCGCCATAAGTAAAACTGTTTCCCGGGTAGCTGAGAAGGTAGCACGCACGATTTGCGTGCGTGGAACGAGGATTCAATTCTCACATCAGTGGGATTTAAAAAAACCTGAGAAACAGGATTGGCCGCCCATTGGGTTAACTGTTTTATAATTTGCCACGGCATTTATTCATATTACAAAAATTCATATTTTCCGTTCGCACTATGTAGATTCATATACATCCTAGAGTGGTCACATTTTAAGACGGACTTGTTGAAAAAAATACGCAACTTTAAATTATTTAATTAAATCAATTTTGATATTAAAAGTTGGTAAGCCATAAATTTATTTGTACTTATATTTCCAATTTTCATCAACTACTTAGTACGAGTACTATTAAAACTACTATTCAATGTTTAAAATTCAACAGGTTTTTTTCAAACTTTGAATATCCAGAGCTTTTTTCAATAAACTATTAAATACTCTTTCCAATGAATGGTTCATCAAGCAAGCTTCAAATAAAATATCTCGAAATAAAATGTTCGCTCAACCAGTCACAATCAGATTAATTGAATGCTTTTAATACAATCAAAATCAGTACAGAAATAATTAAAAAACAAGTATTTTATTCGGACATGTAATTTTCAGCCTTTACTTTTAAGTTTTTAATCACTTAAATTTTATATTGATTGATAATAGCTTTTATATTGAAAAGGAAAAAATCAAGGAATGCTCAACTTGTGAAAATTAATCCAAATGTTTTAATTTTCTAAAAATATTTTTTAAAACCGATTACATCTATCAAGACACTTTAGTTACAATAAATAATTGAGACGGCAACATTATTTTGTCTTTACAGTCCTTACTTTAAGATTCTTGCTTTAAAAAAAGGATTTATAATATTTAAAAAAAAATCAACATATTTATATTTTCCTACCATTAATAATCTGAAATTATTACACTTCAATTACAATAATACAATGAAATTAAGAGTTATACACCAATTGATCCGACGGTTTTCGGTTAGCTTATATCCTATGACAGACTTCATATTTACATGTATTCTTATTTTTTTTAGAATGTTCAAATTAATGGAGCTTATGTATTAGACGTTTAAAATGTCTTTGATAGGTCATATTCATAATAATATTGATGAATTAGTTTAATATTTAATCTTTTAAAAGCTTGGATATTGGTGTTTCTCATATCATTTCATATCACAGACTTGTTGTCAAAAAGCCAATAATTTAGGGCGTAAGGCCATGAATACACAAACACAAGCATGTAAATTATCAATATTGACGCTTGATGCTCTTTAAACACTTGAGACTGGGAGTCATTTTAGCTGAGTACAAGAGTCAATATGCTTTCTAACAATCCACCATTTGTTGGAGCTGCCACATGCGAAGAGAACTCATTATTTTGACGACAGTATGACCAAATTTTCACACATTTAAATTTAATAATAAACAATAATTCACTTTAACAATATTTTAAATTATTCGATGAAAAAAATTAAGGCTAAATTTAGTTATCTAATAGTATAAGGCCTAAAATAGGACAGATCTAATAAATATGTTTTGTATCTAGTAATTCGGTTAAATTATCTTTGTAAAGAAACTTATTTTGTGTGTAAATGTGTTTTTTAATATGTGTGATATTTAAATTTTAAATATAATGTTTTTAACTTTGATAATGTATTAATTTATGTTACTTTAAACGTTTATACTTTATGTTTTAGATACGTAAAGGAGTACTTTTCTTATAGCATATTTCTTTTAATTTCAGCACACTTCAGTGCGTGGCAACCTAAGTCTTGGGTAA
>JAGVSQ010011652.1:0-12114 GCA_022683975.1 Rhyacophila evoluta | reverse complement strand
CGTGTATGCACCAGACCGCAAAACAAAGAATATAGTGTATGCAAAAGCACTTCAACAATCAAAGTGAGTTTTAATTTAATCAATATTCTTTTACATAATTACACGATACTCTTTTATGGTGCATTGCAACGCATGTCGGGTTCAGCTAGTATCTATATAAATATACATATATTTAGAAACAAGTTCTTAAAATACTTACAGTTTCAATAAAAAAAACACGTTGCTTTGAATAGGGGATAATTTAATAATATATTAGACGAAATATTTATAAATGTTACAGATTCATAAAGACTGTGTAATGTCTACATGATTTACATAGGAAAAAGCGTGAAAAAAATAAATAGTTTAAAAAAGTCTCTAGGCATTTCGAAAGTATATGAAAAAAGTTCTGCGCAAACTCTGAACGAAAATAAATTTGTCGATTTACAGTTTTATAAGCAAACACAAACTACAATAGCTGAAAAATATTCACCACGGAAAATAACTCTTCGCTTTATGTAATAATACAGGTAAATTGTGTAAATATACACGCAAAAATATTGAATAAAGGATGTTTGGTCATATTAAATACCGAGGAAAAACTCTATTGTTGAAAGATAAACAGGTTTATTTGGAGCTTTTATAGAGAATATTCCAGAAAAATTGTGTTCGCACTGAAATGCGTTATGTGTGCTGCCAACATTTATTTATCCCTACATCTACAACAATGTTTTCTTTTCGTTTGTATACGAGCGAGCTTTCTTTATCTGTTTACGTGAAGTTATTTTGTGTTATGGACTGAAGATTCATGATGAGATGTCATTCACACACGAATTATGACAGAGAATAAGATTCTCTGTTTACGTCGTATTTTATGACTGCTCTTAATGAACAGATTTTTTAAAATAATGATGCTCTTTATTTCAACATAAGCAAACAACTTTTGCAATAATAAGTAATTCTTGATATTTTCAGAAATTCATTCTTATATGCTACAAAAACAAAATATTGTTTGTATTATATTCCATTTAAAATACGGTAAATTTGCCGTTAAAATATGGACTTTGATATGTTTCCATGTTGGTTATTTGTAAAGAACATATTCTGCATCAAATTTTATATGAACTTGTGGAATTCAAGACCGTTATCCTCGATTTAAGAGCTTTAATGCCCGCGTACTTAGCCATGGGTACAAGCGATGATAATGAAGAAGACCTGATAGTGAAAAACTAAACTATTTTTAATAAACGACAAATATTTCAAAACATTTGATTTGGTTATATAACCATGGTATTGTAATATGTATTGTAAATACGATTACATCGTAACCATCTATGTGTACTCCATATCTCTAATCGATTTAATGTAGTATCCGAAAAAAATAATTTCATCATAAACTATTTCTGGATTTTGATAGAATATAACCGCTTAAATTGATAATGTTAAATATTTATTATTCAAGCGATATATCACGAAAAACAATTATTTTGTCTATTAAAACAGATGTTCTCTAACTTTATCGGTTTATCGAATCCGGGCTGTATTTTTATTGTTATAATATAATACAATGTAAGTAATGACTCTTTCCCGAGTTTTACGAGGCATTTTGTGCGTCGCAGTGTGCCCCGAATGTAAAACCGGGACTTAAAATATCCCATTTCACTGATAACACACACTGGCTTTCACATATCGGAACAAGGGATGCTTAACCAAAAACATGTGAATATACACCGTCATTTAAAACTTAAGCAATAAAGCTTAATAATATATCCATAACCATAGCTAAATTTCTTTTTGAATGTGTATATAATACCAAACATTAATTTTCTTAGCTAATAAATTTAAGTCATGTACTAAGAAAGTTTTTTTTTCATAGCTGCTTCAACGTTTTTAAGTATTTGTGAGTGTCAGAATATAAATTAGTGATTCATAAATTCTATATGTATGCATATAAAATAGTAATTTTCTTGTACTTTTCTAATTCGATACACTTAAGTGTTAGTAGTGATTTGTTTTTGATACTTACATCATAATAAATAGTAAAGTTGTTTTTTTTTTTTTTGAAAATACATTTCTTAGTTGATACACCATTGTATGAAATGTAAATTGTAAATATTTTGTAGCTCAATATGAAAGCAATGCGTTCTAGAAAATTATCTATACTATAAATATGTTTGAACTAATCTATATAAAAATCTAAAATTTCTTAGTTTATATTTTTTATAATAATGGAATTAAGAATACAAATTTGAACAAGCAGTAATAAAAACAAAAATCTGATTATAATTATTATATTTTGAATTACCGAGGATAATTAATTTAAAATTACTCTTGATCAATATATTTTTCTGACTCTCTACCATCAAGTAAGTTTAATTAGTGAAATCTAATGATTTTTTGTGATATGATAATGACAAGTTTATTTCGTCTCTTGGTTCTTATCTGATCCGGAAAATTTTAATGAGAAGATTTCACTTCCATTTTGACTGATAAATTAAAAAATCAGAGTAATAATTGGGTAATGTTGACACTTAAGAATCTTAAGAATAATTATTCATTAAAGATGCACGAATTTTATATGCCACTATCTATATAAACAATATTCATTCACATAAATATACGCGTCAAAAACAAGAAAACAATTCTCTTCATACGTTATTTTTCCATCTACATAATTATAACTCGCATCAGATTCAATGGCTTACCTTGATGAATGCAATACTACGTTATATTATACATTGGAAAAGTTATGTAGGCTTATTTTTCTACAAAAAATTTTTACAATGTCTACTATGTGAATCGAATATACAGATCTCGACGTATGCAGACTTCCAATCCATAAATGGCGTATTTATTACAAAGACCTTAGTTTAAGCTTTTTTTTTCACAAGAATTAGTTTCACTTAACTGATTAATCCTTTCAGTAGTACATGTTTGGAATTTTAAATTAGATAAAATAGATTTACGACTGAGGAAATTTGATTACAAAAAAAATCTATTTTCGAATGATAGATATTAAATATGTAATTTCTAGAGTAGCTTTTGTTTAAATATAGTCGTAAAGTGATAGAAGATTGAAAGCAGATATTTTGTTTGTATAATAAAATAAATAGTTTCTATTTTATGAGTCTGAAGTAATCACATAAGTCTTGGTAATCAGTATCCGAACTGAAATATTCTCACATAGGTGTGTTCGCCGGGCATATGTGGCCCGGAACTTGTACCCGGTAAAAGATAAACGGTAGCCCAAGTCTGGGCACATAAAATATTTTCGTTCATTTACGGACTCGCCCCGACATTAATGGGGGGAGGAATTTTATTAGACCCCTTGCACGGGCCGAAGGTAATAAAAGCTCCAGTTTGAGCTTTGCGCGGCACCGCTCGACCGCTCGACGAAACGCTTTTATTTGTTGAGGTAAATTTAATTTGCGAAGAAAACAATTGGACCTGCGAAATAATAATGTTATAATGAACATGTTTACGTTCATGTGATTTTACGGCCTGTTTTTATAATATATACGCAACTTTTTTTAATGTATTATTTTATTTCAATATCTTTTTGTATATTCTTCACATACAGATTAAACATATGATCACTACGTATGTTTTTATTTAATTTTGAAAACATGCTGCTGTTCTTGTTTAGTTCTGTGACAATTTAATTTTTTTTGATTAAGCATTGTTCTCCATTTTTAACCTCTTCGTAGCCGCAAATAAATCACGCCGCAGTGCTTATCAGGCTAAATATTTTTTTTCAAAATAAAACTTGTCTAAAAATTTTTTTTTTGCTCTGTTAGAAAGAAATTATATTTTACTTATCAAATATAATATCCCGCATCAATTGTTATAGTTTATTCTTGAGTTAAACCAGTTTTAATTTTTTATTGTCAGATAGGGTTGTTACACTGAGCCGCACACGCATGTCTTTATTAAATTTAATGTTAACACTTACCTATTATTTATAAGGTATCTTACAATGGTATATAGCTTTATATATAAAAAAATAGTAATTGTTCCTTGTGTGGTACTTTTCAAAGTACGGCATAATACAAAAATCTACCTTGCATTGTTAACAACTATAGCTGGACTCTTTTCTTAATTTGTTACTAGTACACTACCCAAAAATTTTAATAAATAAATCCCCGCGGCGTTCAAAACAATCGCTCAAAATGACTGCATGACGTGTATGTGAAATGACTTCATTTTATAAATTGAGAGATTCCCAATTTTTAAACAAATAACGTTATATAAAAATGACGCTCATAAGAATAAAAGCAAAAAAAATGAGCTTTTTCTTCTTGAACAAAAAAAAAACTGATTTCAGGGAAGAGGAGGCTGTTTTAATTGAATTTCTTCTGATTGCTTTGTGAAATAGAATCTGACAGATAAATTGATTCCATAACAGATTTTTATTAATGCTGAAAAATGCATATTTGCTAAATCTTTAGTATTTCTTAATTAACGTTTTTTTTACGATTCCTGAATAGATACAGTGGCTTAAAATAACGTGAAGTTAGTAAAGCTTGCCGAATTAAAGTTTTAACAATTTATTTTTTAATAGTTTAATTAAGTCGCATTCAACTGTTTAGTTATTGGATTATTACTGTCTTTATGTATTTATAAAAGATGATAAAAACTGGTTTACGATATTATGTCATATACTATTATATAAAACATCAGCTATTTTTTTTCAAATCAATTATCTCAATGTGATTTTGTTTTTTTGTAACGAATATTTACACAAGTATAGTATACACAAAGAAACTTTTTAAAATTTGAAGAATAAATGTTTATTGTTCTAGTATAAATGTACAGGATTCCAATTATTTTATTGATTTGTGATTTAAGTAGTAAAAAAACAAAATCATATTTATTAAGAGTAGAACGTTTTTAAAAATAGTCTTGCAGTTTAAGATTGGTATTTTCATCCTGGTTTAATTAAATATTTTTAAAGAATTATTCAAATTAATACATAATATGAAATTTCAGATGCAGAACTATTCTAGTTTACACTATAATGTACATAAGAGCTGTTTAAAAAATATTAAAATACATATATTTTTGTAACTATCCGCGTATCAACTTTTATTTTCGAACATTGTTTGTAAATATACATTACCTATAAGGGTAACTAACTATTAATTGCAAAAATTATGTTTGGAATTGTTCTGATTTTTAATAAAATATAGCATGTGTTACTAAGTACAAGTATTCTTTCAGTAGAAAATTTAATTTTACATAAAATTTGACTAAGGATAGTTGTGCATTCAGCTACGATATGTTGTTTTGTTGAATATAATAAAACGAATAATTTCAACTTATCTGAATTTGATTATAAATGTACATGGTATTGGTTCGCATAATATTTCAATAAACCACTTTGAACAAACAAATTTAATCATATTTTTGATACATTTTATTTATCTAAATTCACATATTCAATTTAGAATACAATGTGAAACGTATCATATTTTCATGTTTATGAATAATGTACCGCATAAAATTCACATTTGACGTTTATCGGTAAACAAGCCAATGAAAAATGCAAAACACTAGAAGTGTAGTAAAAAGAATCAACATCGAATAATGATATACCGAATAGAAAATTTTCATCTACAGATCGCCACGTTATGAATTTAAATGATATTTTAAAAGTTGTGATAATCATTTACAACAGAAACGAATTTAAAAACTCGAATATATTTTATTTCTACGAGTGCTATATAATAAGAAAAGATACAATTATATTTTCAAAAGTCATAAATTCAAAGTTGAATGAAAAATACACGATTAAGAATTCAATGCTTTTTTTACAATGAGTTTTGACATTATTTATTTGTCTTTTTATTAATACGAAATTAAATTAAATACGAAACAAATTCTTGTTGAATTCTCTGAGCTCATCGATTACATAAATAATGAACCTTAAAAAACAATTTAAAAAATTCGAATTTATTTTTTATGAACGAAATGTAAAATATGTATTGTGTCCATATTGTGAGGTTATCTGTACGTTACTTTTCATCTTCGATATTTTCACGTTACTTATTTATATAATTATACATAAAATATACAAGACATTAATTAATTCAAACTTTAATTCCGAAATGAATTTAAGTATTAATATGAAATCAGCAGTTCACCAATGACAACAACTGAGTTATTAGTTTTACGTTTTTATTTATTTAAAGTATTTTGACTGAATAAATACATATTATAGATTCAATTATATGTGTATGTTTTTATACTTATTTGTATATCATATTCACTCCTAAAATGGAACATATAGATCCACACAGTACAAGGATATCCACTCTGAAATTGGAATATATATAGATCTTCGTAATATCAAGACGCCTTGAAAGATTATTTTTCACGGGTCGTTATTATATATTGTATTGTTAGTCAGATAATTACTCAACCCAATGGGCATCCAGTCCTGAATTTTTGGATTTTCAAAAATTCAACAGATGTGGATCACACCCGCATTCTCCGGATTGCTAAGCATTAAAATATGAACATATATAAAAATTGAGATATATATTTATTGAATGCTTAGAAAAGATTCAGGACTCAATCCATACAATTTCTCTCATCAAATTTGAGATACATTGAAAGCGTGCGTAGAGATGTCACTAGAATATGCAGTAAAAATTTGCATGCCACTATGTCTAATAACTGTGCAGTTACCTTTTATTTTTTCAGTGATTCTCAGAACATAGTATAAAAGTAACCATAATATGAGTTGAATTTAAATAAATGTATATCAAATAGCAATATTTATAATGTAAATCTAAGTTTAAAAATAATACTGCCATTGTAAGCAAAAATGCAGCTCATGGAATAGTTCGATTTTGAGAAAAGAAGGTTTAACATATTTCTAACTATCGCTTAATATGTCTTAATTCATATGCAAAAAAGCCATATTAAAAATATAGGAAATAGGTTAAATAATGTTTTACTATGTTTCTTGCTTCTTGTTAATTTTCCTACGGCTTTGTGCTCAAATTTTTATCTAGTATCTGGTCATATACTTATTGTAATTGAGAGTTTTTTGCCATATGAAACATTTTTGCTTATGGAGGTAGAATAACCATTTAATAGCCTGAAGTGAAACTTTTTTAAGTACACTTTTGAACATTTTACATGAGACTGTAAAAACTGATTATTTTAATATTTATTTTTGGAATTATTTTGATGAAATTTTTTTTTGAAACGATATTTTGTAGGTATGCTTATAAATGACATACTTTTAGATCTCAATATAATATAACAAAATTATTTGCAATTTAGGTCTTAGAACCGAATGAAGTTATCAAATTTTTTTGGGGCGTGTTTTTGATGTATTTAAATAATGGTGCAGCAATTATATTACTATACCCATTACAGCTAAAAGTGAATTTATTTTGTACTTTAAACCATCGATATAAAACATTTAATATTATGGTAACTAAAACATTGATCGAATAATAAAAGGTGGTTCTCAAAATATGTTCAGCTTATAAATAATAATCTTTAAGCAGGGAATATATTAAGTAGTCTAAAAGATTTTATTAATTAATTTCAATTCATATCACAATCAGATTGTGTATAAAACAATGCGATGGTGGTGAGTTTATGGTACTGAGTAAGAGGTAGTGTAATGATTAATCTCATTGGTAACTTAACCGAGTAAAATATATGCTTCGAGCCACAGTTTGGTGGCGGCAAGTTGAGTTTGTTTTGTGCGAGCTCACAATGGGTACAATGTGCAGTTGAAATTAACTGCAGTTCTGTATTCAACAATGTATGCTCTGCAAACAACATGCATCTCTTTGCAGAGATACTTTCACGAGAGTAGAGTACTATTATACGATATTAAATATTCTGTATAAAAAGTATGACCGTATGTCGTAACAGTCGTAAAAAAAAGTTAATTTGTAACCGTGAAAGCATACAGTTTTATACAATAAATCCACGAATTTACTATTAACTTACTCAGTAACAGTAAATATATGATAGTATACTCGAAAATTAAAGTTACACTACACAATTATTTAAAGTTATTGTCGTATACATTTACTTCTTTCTAGTGTATCCGATACTAGCAACGGATACAGGAGTCACTTTTATTTGTAAATCTTCTCAAGCCATAGCAGCATTTTATTTATTTTAAATCTCGCCTTAAAAGTAAAACATATGAATCTACACAGTGTGATAATATTTACTTTAAAATTCAAATATTCAGACCGCGAAAAAGATGTCTTGCCAGCTTATTGTTCACAAGAATTGTTTGTCAGACAATTATTCTATTCAATTGGTATTAAGTCTTGCTTTTTTGGATTTTTAAGAATCTGGAATATGTTGGAACAGAACCCGCATTCCCCGGATGTTTAGGTGCGCTCATTCACCTCTACACTACCAGAGAAATAATATTATAATATTTAATGTTGAATTATCTAAGATATTGAAATTCAGTAGTCTTTGAAAGATAAGTAAAGTTAAAGCTTTTAGCTGAGCTAGGTCAAATAACACATTTTTATTCTGACTGTAGCGAGTTATTCTACTGTCTATTATTTAATCTTCATGTTTTATATACAAAAAAGCTAATTCAAACATCCTTTGAAAGTTTACTTTAAGCAATTTATATATTTCCAGTACTACAAAGTTATTTTTCAGATAGTCATTTTTTCTGTGCTATTTTTTTCCATGTCCGCTTCAAATCTGATATAATATAAAATAATACTTATATTTATATATTTTTTATATTTTTACTTTTATTAAGTTAAGTGAGTTCACATAATTAATTATAACACTAAGTAACATTACAGAAGCCCTTGTCAAAAGATTGGCATACCATCATTTTATTAACAAACATGTGTCAGGCAAAACTCATATGCGAAAAATCCAGTTATTAATTGTTCCTAATATTTATAAAGAATTCTATTATCTTCGTTATTGTTTATTGCTTATATTTGTAGATATATTTTACATATTGTTTATAAAACAATGAAATTTGTCACTTTTAAAATAGGTTTTAAATTGCAAAATATATGTTTCAACTTATTATCTCAGAATTATTGAGATGCACATAATAAGTTTTATCTCTGAACCAGCAATATACAGATCTACACATGAAATTCGTATTACGATAAATTATTAATAATATTTATAATACGTATCCATTCACACTTTTTGGAAAAGACTACATCACTTGTACAGGTGTTTTGATTTGAATGGGCAGGTAGGTCCCGTCTGCATTTGGAGGATTCCGAAAATTCTGTTTTGCAAATGTCACGACTATAATTGCTTATCGTATTGCGATATATTTCCGTCATCATTTATCGAAAGCCTAAACATTTTCAATGAGTTTAAATTTATCATTGTTTTAGATAAAACATATGAACATACAATAATTTAACTAACTTTTTTGAATCTTGTTCATATTATCGATCATTATGATATAAAAATTTATTATAACACGTCGCTTTTCATGAAAATCGATAAAAAGCAAATTGTTCCACCAGATAACATACAAATTGTTGAATAAACGTTAAAATATGCCTCTTCTAATATCTGAGAGATTAACTTAGGAATTTCGGAGTTATATTACCAGATCGATTTCCATAGTTGCAGAATTTAAAAATAATTATAATATACCGAATTGGATGCCGTATAGGTTGAGTAACAGGCCGATAATCAATTTGTTTTTAAAATAAGTCTTGACACCACAGAAATGCATATATTTCATTTATAGAGTAGATTATATTATACTATGAAGATCCAAATGCAACGCCTTTGGAGAGAATGTTATAAATATGGCGATTTTCACGTAGCCGTGAGACTTAAAACCACAACCTTCCAAAACGTGAGAGTGGTAAGTTCGTAAGCTTACTAGCGTAACCGTCGAAGACAGCAAACTATTTGGATTGCCGAGTAAGAGCGCATTTTTTCAATTGTATTTGAATGTTGAAATAACAATAAAAAATAACACAAAAATTTCATGTGTATTTTAACATTGATGTAAAAATAAAGGCATAAAAATGGGAACATTTAGATTGACAGGTCACGTTGATGGATGTTAATAAGCTGGAACAGGATAATGTTTGGCAACACTAAAATCCTGGACTATTTTTGAAGAGTAGGTGACATCTAGATAACATCCAGTATAACCAATTGGATATCGACTGTGGAAAGGAAAAAGGACGTAATCCTCAATGTTGAAAAAGTAGCTTCAACTGGATAGTTAGAATGTACACCATTAAATATATAATATGTTTGATCTAAAGAATATAAGCTGAAAACGCAGAATTATTGTCTAAATTCAGCTTTTTAATTTGGAAAAAAGGAAGATTTGTGAAATTAGCGTCCAGGAAAGGGGGCTTTTGGTTCACAAATTTTATTGGTTTTTATTAAATAATCTATTACATTAATTTAGTATTTATGCACTTCAACGTTGTGCCTATATAATGTTTTGACTTTAACTCAAATCATAAGAATTTTTTTTGTGCCTCCTTCAAAATTCTTCCTTCTTTCTTTCATTTCACAGTTGATTTACAAATGAAGATACCCCGTGAAAGATTTTGCAGTAAGCTTAAAGTTTAAATTGATCATATTTGTACTTCAGTTGAATACGTCAGTATTATTAAAAATGTATGCTATAAATTTATGCGAATGATAGGATTATATGATATTATTAGACGTGGGAATATCAACATACATTAATATGCGAATATTTTTATGACCCATAATAAAATTATGTAAATTTAAAGTGGTTCATTAATGGCACACGTAAAATACATAAAATATAAAGGTGATAATAGCTAAAACTCCAGGAAATTATCCATAAAAGGTAACTGAATGGAATACTAAATCTTTTAATACTATGTACCTAGGCTGATCGTAATTTTATGTACGTCATATCACTTTATAAAAAGATAAATCACCGATATCCAAACAAATCTCCCAATTATGAAAATATTTTCAATGATTCCAGTTTAATGAGGGTCAATTATTAAAAAAATAAATGTGAAAATTATAATTATACATTTGATTAAACTATTTTTATGTCCTTTATCAGAAATATCTCATTTAAAATTTTAATTTGGAATAAAATATTCTCTTCATTAAATAATAATTCATTTACTATTTCTGCAGTGATTCACTAGAATCCACTTCATAGCCACTTGGAAAACGTGATTAAGTTTCAATTAATTTCATAAAATTTTCAAATAATATTTAATACACGCATAAATGATTACATTTTAATAGATAATAAAAATACGAATGAAAAATGAGTTTTAATAATGTTTTTATTGAATTTTATTCAGTGGCGTAGCTATCAAGTAGCAGTAGAAGCAGTCGCTTCTGGCGTACGAATAATGAGGGGCGAAAAATATTATTGGGTGGCGCGAGTAAAATTCTTAGTAGTTCTTAGAGCTAAAAAAAAGAAAAAAATAGTTTTAGGAAGGGATTAAAATTTTTGAGATAAAATGAGAGTTAAAAAAGCAATAAACTATTAAGAGTGCAACGATTAGGTGCTCTAGGGCGCTGAATATGTAACAACGACATTGATTTTCTTGTATTATTATAGTTTCATTCATATATTACAAAAACATATACTATTTTTAAATCTCATAATCACAACTATGACGTTATAAAAAAAGGATTATGTAGTTCAGTTTGATAGATGTTAAGTAATTAATATATTTATTTGTATTATTATTTCATGTACATTCGTAAAATGGAGCCTATAGATCTCAGTGATGTATCGATGCGAGTCCGGAAATGGAATGCATGAATTTATACATTGTGAAAACATTTTTCTTATTAAAGTTTTTCTATCTACGTAATCTACAAGGCACTACCATACGAACCCATAGCATTTTATACAAAAGCTTGCTAGTTTATTTTACAGCCATCAACGAACTAGAAAATTTAAAAAAATGAATCATAATGAAATTCACAGTTCTTAGAATTATTAATCTCTCCCCGGTAGCGTAGTTGATACCGTGTGCACTTAGCAATCCGGGGAATGCAGGCTCGAGCATCCATCTGTCAGATTTAAAAATTCTAAAAAATGCAGGACTGGATGCCCATTGAGTTGAGTACTTGTCTGACAAACAATTCTCGTGAAAAATAATCTGTCAAGACGTC
>JAGVSQ010011651.1:0-12114 GCA_022683975.1 Rhyacophila evoluta | reverse complement strand
TTAAAATCAATTTCCATCAAGCACCATCAGTCGAAAATATTAATTATATATTATTTAGATTTATTAGTCAATTTATCATAGCGTTATAAAAATTTTGATTGTATCGTGTCAACCAAAATAAATATATATGAAAGAGATGAAAAATAAGGATGCCGGACTATTAGTGAGTTGTATTAGATTGAAGTTTAAACTAAATCTTATTAAAATTTCGTTTTATTTAATCTAAATATAATTAACGCATCTTTAAATATTTCATATTTTTTTTAAAATATCGCAGTACTATTTTTCTCCTTCTTCTTTCCCTGTCTATCAATATATTTCCTTGCCCTATTCCCGAGCCCTTTTACTAATTTAATATCAAAAATAATGTCGGAAACACAGGTAAAACTTCATAGTTATATTATATTATACCATACAGTATTGAAAGAATGAAAATGTATATCGCCATAGGACATAATATTATTATCATTTTGATTTGTTCACTAAACAACCATTTTTTGAAAGTTATTCTTTTATTTTCACTGATAACATCTCATTTAAACGAAATAAAAGTCATTGTTTTAAAATCTATATTCAAAATTGAATGCAAATTAGATTCATCCCGCTATGAGTAATTCATTTTCAATTGTCCAAAGATTAATTTGCTCTGCGGTTGAGCACAATATCAAAGTTTAATCGAAGAATTTCCCGTTCATTCAAACTTGCAATCAATCGCATAATTAATTTTGTGGACATGATTTTCTCGTAAATTATGTGCATGCATGTGCAATTTTGTTTGCTATCGCAACGACATATCCGAAAATCGTGTAGTCCGGCCTTTTGGGTAGTTCAATGGCAACATTTTTCTACCACATTCGCTCTGTGTGCAGCATGTTTATGCAACATAGTGTGAAGATGACTTAATTGACTTATTGACATACTTCCAAGTGGGTTCTCTCAATCAAAAATGCAACAAAAATTTGAAATTGAATATATTATACTTCACTTCTTATTGATTATTTTACATTGGCAAATATAATCTGAATATCAAAAACATTTCAAGTTATACATAATATTATTAGTAAAAATAAAAGTAGCACTAAGAATAGTTAAAATATTTTTTTTTATAATGAAATTATTATCTTCAGTTTTTTTTATCATTTTACTGAACGATTTGTATATCCTGCGAATCTTGTCAGTGCTTGAAAATTTATCGAGACATTATTTTTGGCGGTCAACCATTAACCATCCGTATCCTTCATCTGAAAACATCAAAAATGTGTTAATTTTTATACTGCCACAAGAATCGATATCGATTTCTTAACTTTTTATAAAATTCTCTGTAACTGGTGTGGCATTCATTCTCGCGCAGGATTAAGTTACATATATTTAATATCAAAAAACGTTTTGTCTACTGTATGTTGAGGATAACTTTAAAATTAACGATATTTTTAAAGGAGCAAATTAATATGCAGTTCAATTGATCATACTTGATTCCCCTTCAATCAAATGTGTTAATGTGTAGGTGTGTCCACAAAAGGTGGTGATTCGGATGGGGCTAGGTTGATAACGAGACAGGTAAAACAGCTGTCGTGTTGGATATTCAATTACCAATCAACCGGCATAATGATGAGACGAATGAATTCGTGATTGGCCACAGTACCGACGACCGGTTCACCACGCCTGACAAACTGAATTCATTTGGCTTGATTGGAATTTTCAAAACCAACAGCTGCAACAGTCGATTCAAAGAAAGGCTTTTTTGTTTGGTTCCAGTACAAAAAGTAAAATCTATTGCATTGTGAAATCGATGCATTTTCAATTATTCAGCTATACACAATTGAAAAAAATACATAAAAATAGTCAGCACAATTGTTTTTTGAAATTATTCAAACCATTGATTGAGAATTCGACGACTGTATTAGCTTAGAACTATAATACAATTTCTTTATAACCATATTTTATAAATTTATTTTCGCGACACAAGTTTCAGCATGATTTTATATCTGTCAACCAGTCAGTTAATATTAATTGCTATTTTATCAAATGCATACTAATATTAATAAATTGAATTGAAAAATAATATATTACTTTTCGCAAACTAATTTATCATATAGATCACTATTTAAAAACGATTTTTCAGCTTTTTGAGAGACAACATCAGTAAATAAATATGCACATCGCTTACACATATACAGGGTTAAAACAAGATCGGCTTGAATGTTTATTTTTCAGGTCCCAGGCTGAGACTCTTCGCTCAAGAGAGCAGCGCCTTTTTTATAGTTGTAAAAAAAATTCCCAGTATTAAAATTAGTTTCTAGCAAGCGCATTCAGTCGATTAAATTTATGTCTGTATACATTATAACATGTTACGAAAATCATTTTTATATTAACAAACGGATCTTTGAAAAAATGTGAGGGATATTAATTATTGATAGAAAATATATAAATAATTTAGAATTTAAAATCAATTTCCATCAAGCACCATCAGTTGAAAATATTAATTATATGAATATTATGTTAATGATACACGGCTATCAAAACAAAATTACGAATTATATGCATTTTAAGCAATTTTCCTGCCATCTATGTGCGAGGTAAATTACCGAAGAAGCTAAAAAACTACCTAATGTGCCCACCATCCACCCGCCCCGTCCTTACACCTGGTATTGATCAGGCGTATTCTGGAGCTAAAAAACTATAAGGATTGAATTAGACGTTTTCTAAAACACTTGTTTTTGCTTCATATAATAATGGTGATAATATGATAAAATATCAAGTACCGCACATTTAGAATATATCTAATTAACTATATTTTATTTAAACAGTTTAGTCATATTAAATAACTTTTATTTAAATAATTAAAATTAATAAATTTTAACCTTACTTAGTTAAGCATTGAATCCCATGACACCCAATATAAATTAATTAAAATAAATTTTACGCCAGTTAAAAATATATGAAACTCTAAATTTTTCTTTATAAAAAGGTTTTCGATTCCTGGATTATTATAACTGTAAAGTCCGATGCATTTAACGGATTTTCATTGTTTAAAACGACTCAATCAACTTTTTATTATTTGATTAAAAAATCGCGTTCATTGGCAGCGGAATAGTTAATGATATAAAATAAAAACGTGTCAACCAAATCAGAAATACACAGAGAAACTAGGAAGTTTCTAGCTGTAATATATAATCAACTGTTTTATATTATATTTAATGCTACACAATCACTCGTCGTGTATATGAATATAATTTATTATTTTAACTTGGCTTCACTGTACTGTATAAACGTTTTACCGAACGACTTAATCATTTATGTTTATATTCAAAACCAGCTTCTACCAACTTCAAACGCGCAACCAAAGAAGAAGAGAATAAGATCTTATATATCATAATATTATATAACTATACCAGTACAGACTTTTTTTGAATATCTAAACGTTATTATTGGCTTTAACAATGATTTTCTATCTACGTTTTCAAAGTGATATACGATATTACAGCCCTCGCATCATATAAATAAACATATTTGGTTTTGAAATATAACCACCAGACTAAACTCAATATGATAAAACTTCATACCAACGAATATAAATTTAAAAGTTCACTGCTATGTTAACGCAAGTTGTTTGTTGAAAATAATATAACTTAGTTTCACAGCGTGTCTGTATTTATTGAAAGCATCTGTGGTCAAGATAATGTCACCTGCAAAATATGTGGGAGAAACATGTCAGTCTTGTCTGCATATAATGAAATTAAATACATCTCAAATCATCAGACAGAAATGATTTTAACAGATTTTTTCTGTGAATAACAAATGACATGCAGTTGATAAACATCCATACGAAAAAAATGCGCAACGAATCATTTATATTCTAGCGTTCGTTTAAATTGGAAATAAAAACACTTGCGAATGGGTGTTCGTTATAGATATAAAATTTAACAATTGTTAATATTAATTCTCTAAAATGTATAAAAATGGTTATTCGAAGATTTTTTTTTCCATTTTTGACGATATCATGAATTTTATATCTAATATGTTAAGTTTAAACATGGGAAATCGTGTGAGTGAAAAACACAATCTTATATATTGTGGACGATATTTATCAACAAATTTCTTATAGTTCTTAGTGTAAATTCGTGCTTCGTGTAATTCGATTATACTGGTTAGATTACTTTAGGTTTATTTAGTCAAGTTAGTTTATATCGGATGGTAGCACGTTAATGATTACGATAGTTTGGTATTCTCAACCGTCTGTAACGTGTTAAAGCCGTAAATTGTAACGTTAATTTCTCGAGAATTTTCCATATTACGATGTAACACAAAAACAACTGAAGAAAATATAGCACTTTGACATTTAAAATAACTAATTTACAATGAACATACTCGTTTAGAATTAAATATTTAAGACTCTCTCCATCTTCTGCTTAACTTCATTTTTTTCTGATTATTAGCTTTCAATAAAGAAACCGTTTCTTATAAATCCTTTTCATTCTTACCTTCGTTATTAAGAATGATAAAGTTTAAGTTAATCTTTACCAAGTACGTACTTTAAGCTTTAGATAACTTGTACTTCTGAGTAGATTAAAACTATGTTGAAAACCGGATTGCGTATTACATATAAATGAACGTGTACAGAATTGAGTATTTTCACTAGGATTTGAAAAAGATTTCGAAAATAAAAGGCTTGAAAATTCGGTCTTAGTACAATTTATATACGGGTCACTGTTATAAGCACGAATATTTCTGAATTAAATATAAGAGAGCTTTAGAGGGTCTTTAGTCTCGGTGTATAATTAACTAATAAACGTTTGTTTTTCCAAAAATTCGCTAAATCATTTCAGCAGCTAGCGAGGAAGTACAGATAAAAGACGCCACGAACATTATCAGCACTACGATATATTTAAGTTTTTCCTTCCATTCCAAGAAGTCGGTTTAATTCATATTTAATTTCACTTGAGCATATCTCTTTCTTCGCTCGTTTATTCAATTCGTTGTTTTGCCGGTAGTTAATGCGAATAAGAAGGCCATTAGAGGCGGAGCAAGGCCGGACGTGCTTGTAATCTAGGAAAGTTTTTCGGTGATATATCTCAGCTTTGTCGGCTACACGAAACGTCGGCCTCTATAGATAGTGTATGGACAGGGTAACTACGATACACTTGCGCATATAATGGCTATGAAACTGTTTTTTACTGTAAGTTTTTAGAGGAGGCTCTTCCTTCTGTTTTGTGGTTCATTGGATAAAACTTTCGCCTATGTACAATAAAATAAATCACATGTTTTAACGTGCATAAGAACTAACCCCCGAAAAACTTTATTCTATTTTGTACTCAAATAACAATCAGTTTCTTTTAATTTCTTTTAATTTATAGTAAATCATTGCACGCTTAAGATTTTAAAGGTAAACATATAACAACAACACCATTTTTACACTTGTTTTAAAACGAGATAATAAGTTGTCAATTGTTTTTTTTTACACAATAAATGCTTTAATAACGTAGAAGGATTAAAATATCGAACATGCATCTTCAATAAATTACTATTGTATATGAATTACGCATCTTAAGGTTTGCATATTTGATTAGTTTCTGCTGTTGTGGTCTAATAATACAATATTTTTTTCACATATTAACGATTTCTGTCTCACCCAGTGGTTTCCGATTATGCCTCATCCTGAAAAACCACTGAAAATATTGCCGACTGCCAGACTATCGCGCTGTCGTTAGGAATATAGATAAATCATTGTATGGCCCGAGAAAACAATTATGATTTTACCGACAATCCTGCGCGTGCCGCTATAATATTTTCACACGTGAAAGAAAAATAATTATATTTTCTGTGAAAGCGCCATTTATAATAATATAAGCCGCGTGAAAAAAAACGTGGTAAATAGTTTATCATTGTCTGAAGGACAGTATTAATCGCATTTTTCACAATTTTATGTTTCATGACTATACGTATTAAGATTGTCAGATAACTACTCAACTCAATGGGTATCCAGCCCTGTATTTTTGGAATTTAAAAATCCGACAAATGAGGGAAGCAAACTTGAATTCCTCGTCTGTGAGGCACAAATGCTAACGTCTAGGCTACCGGGGAGGCACGCATAATTGAGTATGAAAAAGTCAATAATGAAATTGGTGTATATATGCTTAAAATATCTGTAAACTAAACTCGTATTGTAAACATCTGACTGGCCATTTTAACTGGTATCAGAAAATACTTCAAGATGTACTAGAAAAATTTGCGTTATTATCTATCTTGCTCGTCAATATATACTAATATTTTATAATACCATTAGATATTCGTGACATATATCTTTTGATAAAAAAGAAGCACTCAAATAAACTAAATAATTTATATATTTGCTATAATCATATCTGCCATTAAGCTTCAGATATATACATGTCTTCATTTTTTATGGAATACATAATTATAATATGTATAAAAATTAGAAATCTGAGAAAATGTTTAGCTTAGACTGCCATTTACGGCATTTATTATAAGTGTTAATTTTTTTATTGTACGAAAACTTTATAATTGAACCAGACGCATCTTTATTTTAAAATAAAAATATCTTTTAAAGCTGTTATTAACATTTTAATTTATTAAATACATTTAGAATTCACTCGTGAAGCTTTCATGAGTATAAGGTTGGCTATAATATGGAATATTTTATGTCTTCTCAATTACTTAGTTAAATCGTTGATTTCAATTAATTTTAATAACTTTAGATTTCACTGGACAGATTTACTTTTTTTATACTTAAAAACTCTTTAAGTAATATTAACAATCAAAGTCTCGGAGAATATCTAAAAATGAATGAATCCATTGTTAATTTTTTTCCAATAACATCTCCAATGAGATTTAATTTATGCTTGACATCTTTGACGGCCGTCGGTAGTTCTTTAAAAGTTCTAGAATATACTAAATGAGTAATGTAACATCTTTGGTCTCCGATCCGGTAATTGAGATGAATGGCAGATAGAAGAATGAAAAAGTAGGGGCTTACCCTTTGATGTCCCACTCTGGGAGGTGATCGATATTCCAAAGACCGGTCAGGAAACAAGGAAACCTTTTTAAAGCCTAAAGGAAAAGTATATTAATATCATCGCGGATAGAAAGATATTAACACTGACAGACTTTTTGTATTTTTTTACGTTGCTTCGTCTAGATTTTTCCGATTATCGTCTTATTAAAAACAAAATTTTAACATCTATATTTCTCTGTTAGAATACCAAACAATATTTTATATCATATTAAAAATATAACATACTAGTTTTTGATATAGGTAATCTAAAATACGCTTTAGGGTGTGTAAATTTATACAACTTTTATTTAATCGATTGATTCTACGTACTTTTTATTTGGTTCCATATAATTTCAAGAAATAATAAGTCTGTTCTGTAACAACTCTGTACATTTACAACTACGTATTGATAAATATATTATGATATTTTAAACTGTATTTATGTAATTAATATAGTACTCATACATTCAGCTTTAGATTTTGAAAATAAGAAGTATCTACGAAATTTGCATGAAGGAAAAAGCAATCAAACCTCATTCATGGCATTATTGTTGTCAGATGGTTAATGCCTTTAATCTAAATAGTGTCGAATTATAAGCTAGATGTATTATGTATTTGAATGTATTATTAACTCATAATTCTTTTAATAAAACTTCACAGTACTTTGTTTTTTTACTATAAGTGCTCTCTGCCATTATCCGAACATTCATTTTTCCATATACATCAGTATCAAGATTTTTATATAATACGATTTTTAGCAGTCTTCTGAGATTCTGTTTGCTTGAAAAAATTAGTATTGTCTCTTGCATCTTGGTTATAAGATTCTCTTGGGGCATCCAAAGAATACTCACTCCTGAAGTCGATCGATGCATCTTCACGTAAATGAAAAGAGACGTTAGATGATCTGACTTTCATAAATACATTACCTTCTTATGAACATGGAAAAAAGATTCTAAGAAAATAAACCTACGTTGAATTCTTATCTATTTGTTTGTGATTGTAAACTTCATGATATGATTTTCAAATTTAGTGATTAATATAATACGGTTGAGCCCACTTCTATGCGCTTTTGTTTTGTGCGATTCTTTTCATGCGATATAAAAAAATCAGATGAGTTGCAGACAATATAACTGATGAAGTTTCAAAATATTTTTTTATGTGGTCCCTCCGCACAAAAACAGGTTTGAGTGTACATGCAATCCTCAATGGTAAAAAATAAGTATTTTTACGGGTGTAGAAAAAAAGCTTTATGGCGGCGCAATAATCCGAAGCTAGAAAATAGAGTTTTGAGAGCGCCAATGCTATGTGGCGGCGGTCAGACAAACTTCCTCGGGCGCCGGCTCCCGTCGCACTCCGCATTCGACTTGCAGCGAATATCCTGACCGCAGCGGCAGCGCCATCTGTTGGAAAAAACAAAACAAAGGCAACCGCGAAATAATAATCCAACCAGCTAATGCAAGGGGCTAGAAAACTTTTACGAACATTAAATACAAAAATTACTATGGTAAGACTTTTCATTATTGCTCGTATATTATATTAAGAGTGTACTTCTAAATATGCATTTTATTTAATACAGGCGATCGGCACAGAAATAATTATGAAAAATGACGCTCCCAAACTTATGAATCATCAATGTTATCATAAAAAAGATTATAACTGAAATATGAAAACTATCACAAGATAAATAAATATATAATCTTAATATTTTTTTCATATCGTTCGATTCGATAAAAATCATATTATTTCGCATAAATATGTTTCATGTAGTTTCTGCCGATTAAAAAAAATTGTATAAACCCTGATTTTTAGTGATCATCGTAATTAATGAGCAACATTACATGTATATGGATGGCCGCTTCGAAAATGGAATCTATAAATACTCGCAATGCGAAGAAATGTCTTGATAAATCATTAATATTTTAAGTGTTACGCTGATAATATTATGCTACATAGGGTCGCGTCGTCTTAATGTTCATATTGTGCATCGCGCAATGGCGCTTATAATGGGCGCCTTATTTTAAGAATAAAGAAATAAATTCGCCAGCATTTTCTACCTGCAAATATATCTGCATAATGAAAAGATGTATATAATAGAATTATAAGATATTTATATAAAGCACTTTGAATAGAACTTTAACTTAAATATGCAAGCGATAATATATAAATCATAGTCAAAATCAAAAATAAATCACTGAACATATTTAAATGGGTGGTTAAAAAATATTTGTTGCACAAAGGCACCTCCAATATACAGCTCGGCACTGATGTTAGAATGATACAAGTAACTTAAGTATAATATAAAGTATACAAATATAAATGTCAGCATGGATTATATTAAAAAATAACAAAACATCGTTTTTGATCTTTTAATTTACTTTATTTTAATGCGATTAAATAAAATAAAAATTAATAACTGCCTAGACTTTAGGTCACATTTTTTAAATTATTTATATTATTTTAGCTTTGGCGCTAATGTATCCATTAATTATTTTTTACTGATCGCATTCTGAACTAATTTTAACTTAGGCCTTATTGATTGTATAAATTAACGTAATTATATTTCACAAGCTTTGATTGAAAATTGCTTAACTTTTTTCTTTTATAAGAAAATATCGTTCGTTCTAATAATTATCAACTTCAGAAGTAAAATTTACATCGTAATTAGATTATTTGTTTTGCTGTTTTCCAATATTCAATCAATTAAAATAGGCCGATCCCAAAAATATGTCTCGATTTTGATATAACTTAATATACCAGAAGCGAGCTTTTATTATAGATACACATGGTCTCGATAATTTTGATAAATTTATAATAAATTAATTTTCATAATATAAACTGACATTTCGATTCATCATTTTCTGGATATTCTTCATCCCTGAAATGACTGGACAAAATGGACTTGCTACTCGGAAGTTTGTTCGCCCGCAAATTGATATTGCGTCCGTGCCAGGGTGCATCGAGGTTCAGGGTGGCATAGTCGTTGAATAAAAGGTTGCATGTGTGTTAAACCATGAGTGGGTGGTAATTTTTTTGGGCGAATATTGAAATATTAGCTGCATGGCTAAATAGTCACGATCAGTGATGTGTTTTACGTATACACTGTTAAATATGTCGTCACCAATATTGCAGGAACACGTACCTTTATTTCTTAGTTTAGGCCACTAATATATATCACTATATCATTGTCATATGTTGACATTAACACATAATTTTTACGTGTTTTATAAATATATGTGTTAATGAAAACATGTACTTATATTACAAGAGATTGCAAAAGAACAAAACAATGCTTTGCAAAGTGACTTAAGCCAAAATATTAAGATACGTGTTCCTGCAATATTGGCGACGATATTGTAATACATTACTAAATACTTGAAACAATATGTTAATAATCTTACTTAATCCAAGATTAAAAACTAATTATAACGTACATATTTAGTACATTTAAGTACAATTTCTATGAACTTGAAATATGATGCTGATTCAAAAAGCAATTCTTAAAATTATCCGCTTAAATTATCATATCATTTTTTAGAAACGAAAAATATTTATGCCAGATGATTAGTAAACTGTCAATTTAAAATCAAGACTTAGCGTGCGCGTCTCACGTTCGGGAATTGCGGATTCGATTTCGCACACATCGTATTGTCTGACAACCAATTCTTGTGAAAAATAATCAGTCAAGAATAATGATGTGCAGAATTTGGATACCTAATAATTATTATCGAATACTCGAAACCGGTACGTGTACCTAATACTTATTTTTAAAGTATTCGATACTAATGGGTACTTTTTATAAACAATGAGTACTTGTGAAATAATCGGTTTCTTTTTTTAGATTGAGTACTTTTTTAAGACGTGGTACCTTTTAACGAGTCGTAGTTGAGAAACTGAGTGCTACTGGTGATGAGACATAAAAAAAAAGATCGCGCTAGACAAATCCAAAAAATCTTCCGTAAACATTGATTCGAACCCTTCGATTATGAGTATTTGTAAAAGTGAATAAGTACAAAAGTGCCCAATACTTAATGCCGGTTACATATATAAAAACGAGTACTGAAAAGTACCGGTTCCGTACATTACTAGCCAAAACATAACTACACATTTCAAAGATTCATGCACTCCACTTTGGAGCACAGACATCGTAAAAAATGCGTATATTTCTTGTTAAAACAACCAAACATAATAGAAACTATGTTAGAGAATAATCTCACGTTGCAATATATTTGAACGTTATACATTTATTTAGATTGTTTTGATGTCAATTAAAGTAATGTGCTGTACATATTTATATAGCTGAAAATATATTAAAGTCGCATATTATGTCTTTTAGTGAGAGAAATATTTCATAATATTAAGTATACGTATAATATCGGTGATATATATAATCATAGTTCCGTACGAGATAACTACGTTATGCTTACGGTTATTATTACGGCCTACAGCTAAATTTCCCAATCAGAAATACCAACGCCACTGTCAAAAGGCGGTTTAGGGCGCCGCGCCGCGCCGGAAGCTCGCGGTCTGGTTCTGTCACCGTCGGACGCCGAGCTTATCCTTTGCTACCACGTGCCCTCTAATGAAACGAAGCGATAACTGAATACAGATGCACCGGCTACAGTTAGGTTTCGGCCGTCAGGTGAAAGGGACGGGACGGTTGACACAATCTTTTTTTTTTGTCGGCGTCGAATTTTATTGTGGTAGGCGATCAAAGGACGCTTTTTTATTTCTTTGATAACAGCAGGAAATTGCGTTTCGCGCAGCCTTTTTTCGTTACATCCGGTCCAGATGTAATGTATGGATGCTAAAACGGAATTTTTGTACGCATCTTTTTCAAAAAATGGTTTTTATTCATTCACTTAGATTAATTTATGACTACAAATATGTGTACGAAAATAACGTTACTTCAAAAACATTTTTTATTATATCATATCTTTTCTTCCTCTTCCACCTGCGTTCCTTATATGGTACATGGCTACCACATGGCACCTTCGCTTTGTATCATTCTAGGAATAACCAGACAACTGCACACATGACAAGTGCTCAGATTACATCTGCGCACACATTGAAGTGCTCACACCAACACAGAAATTAATATTAAG
>JAGVSQ010011650.1:0-12114 GCA_022683975.1 Rhyacophila evoluta | reverse complement strand
TATCCACTCCGAAAGAAGAGTATATGGATCTCCGCAATGTGAAGACGACTTGACACATTAGTTTTACGTCTATTATAATTGAAAGTATGGTATATACAATATTAATCATTGAGTTGCAAAGAGCATTCTGGGTGATTGCCAATCAAGCTTCGGAAACGCTTTTTGCAACTCGACGATTCCTTTATCATCATATTTATTAAATAAATTAAAATGATTTTTTTACAAGTACTAGCACCCAATCCAAGTATTGGACTCCTTATGCATTTACATTTATTGTATTTAGTAGCGGCTCCTCCCCAGGTTTGAATTCCCGATAAACTAAAACCCAACATTTTATTATACACGCATATTGTGTGAGATCGATCATCTGATTATTTGCTTTCAGACATCTAAAACGTAAGATTCAACCGTAACAAACTCATTCGCTCACATTCACAACACTACAAATACATCCTGTTTGTTTATTGAGGTTTGCGATTCCAAAAAATCGTGATTTTTCTATGAGAATTCAGAAAAAAAACGCCATCTAGCTATTGATATAATACTGTATTGACAGTTTTTTGGATCCAAGTTAGAGATAATTTAATTCCTTATCAACCCTTATCACACAAGTCTATAATAAACTAAATGTAAGCAGTTGTATATACTCGTATATTTATGCTATTAAATCTATGCTGACCTGACAAAAGCTGAGGATGTCATCGACTAAATTACTCATAAAAGTAATCTTGAGCTGTACGGACTCATGTTTCTCTCACTAAGACTTCTAAGCTCCGCTCCAGAAGAGCTTTGACTGAACTGATCTAAAAATAAGCTCTCGTTACTCTCGCTAGACTGGTTTATAATTTACTGCGATATCAACATGCTAGTATTAAGCAGTGTATTATTATTAAAACAATTTAATTATATAGAGTTGTAATAAAATAAATAGTGACGCTTGCTATTACAAAACATTACCGATCGATTAAAATTAATCACAAGTTTCTCTCTCAGTAAAAAGCAAACAGAGTTTCAAGCTTTTGGTTTTTATGCCGTAAGCGACTAACTATCAAGTAATCAATATGTAGTTGGATGCAGGATATCGATCCTTAATAAATTGAACGGTTGGCTTACAATTAGTCTACTTGAAAAATAATTTGTCAAGATAAATATTCACGCAGTAAAGATAAGGATTTCTTCCGATCCATTTACATTGGAGCGGGAAATGGAAATTATTTTATCGTTTTGCAATTGATGGCTTTCCATTTTCTTCATCGTTTTATAGCTGTTTAAAAAGTAAAATACTATTATTGCACACACGACGTATATAGATTTTTAGACTGTGGAAAAATTATAACATGTATTTTATATTATATATGTTAAGAAACATAATAAGTTAATATTTGAATAAATACTAAATTAACGTAGAGATTACATATTTGTTTCCAAACTTAAAAAATTACATATTAATTGAAAACAGTTAATCTAAGAGTTACATCTACTTCTACTCACTGCCAAAAAACTTAAAATGTTATATACTAAATAGCAAATATTAAAATGTCTAATTTTTATATTTTTACTATGTCCACTCTGAAAGTGCAGAAGATCTATCCAGTGTAAAGATGTCCGTTCTGAAAGTATATATGAATCTTCGCAATGTAAAGATATAACATGACAGATTATTATTCACGGGAATGGTTGGCAGACAATTGCTCTACCCAATTGGGTATGGGTATTGTACCCGCATTCCCCGGATGCGAGGCGCGCACGCTAACCTTTCGATTATCGGGGAGACCGATTTTTATTTATTTTATAAGAATATATTTTTTTTATTTACGAATTTTTGTAGAAAATTTCATTTACTAAAGTGGCCGAAAGAAACTTTGTCATATTTTAAATATTTATTGCATTAACATGAATAAATTAATGAGAAGATATAAATTACTTTTATAAAGAAATTTAAACAAAACAAAGTATCTTTTTGAAGTTTCTGTTCGAAGCTTAGACATAAAAACCTGCAATATAAATACGTAATTCGGCCAATTTATAGTCTATAATAATGTTTTATTTGCAAAGTTATTTGAATCTATATCCTATCTATATATCCACGAACGGGGAGGGAGTAATTGAATTTACAATCAAATATTATTTGATATAAAACTTTAGTATTTTATTGTAACTAGTATGCATATTTATTGATGGTGTAGGTTTATAAATATAATGGTTTTGTTACTGGAAAAGAAAACGGAGTAAAATTTAATATTCAGTATTATTAAGAGGCTCGATGAAAATTCAAATCAGCAAATAAATCAATCAAAACTTTCCAGAGATCATTCTTGGCCTATTATCTGATACGAAAATGCAACGCGATTGGTTGAAATCTTCGCGTTTGCGTAGCATTATAACCCATAAAATATTTTATCCGTACACCTATGGTAATAGTGGTTTTCAATCAACTCACCATAAAGAAGGGAAGATATTACTTACTACCTAGAAAGAAGTATTCATCCTGTCGTAAAATTATAATGCACGCTTGAATAAACATTTTGCTTTATGAAAGTGGCGATAACATTAAATTAAATACCCATACATTTATTAGATTTAAATATCGAACTATACATTGTAGTAGGAGTTGCAAAAATCTAGAGTTAAGAAAAAAATTAAGGCGAGTTCCGAATTTTCATCTTCAGCGACCTACTAGGTAAGAAAGTAGAAATTGCGAATAAAAATCTGGACGAATGTACATAAGTAGAAATCTCAAGAAATAAAAAAAACAAGGATCTTCAATCGTCGATCCGAATTACAAAAAAAGTTTTGAAAAATTCGGAATTCCGAAAAAATTCGATCGAATTCTGTAAATCAAATGACGATTTATTTATATTTTATAAAATTTTTATTAACTGTTATAGATCTTTTGATATGAATTTGATATTGAACATATTAGGAACTGAGTTTATCAGCGAACAAAAACTAAAGAAATTCGATCGATAATAAAGTAAAAATCAAGTCATTCGTTGTTTATGAATTTTCAATGGGTTATCTGATTGGCTAATAACAACTCACCGTAAAAAAATAACCTGTCAAAATATTTACTCTGATTTTGGATGCATTTCATCAAGCCCTAAGATTTTTTTATACATCGAATGGCTTAAGCAATAGGCTGACAAACAATTCTCGTTGAAAAAAATGTCCAAATAAGACTTTAGTGTTTTCATATTGTCGAGTTCAATATGTTTATTTTACTTTTACAGTTTAAAATATAAAGTTATACGCCTCCTTGATACAGGCTTAATATTTATAAATAATGTGACGCAAAAATCCTCAGCCGGGGGATGATTGAGAAGGCTTATCGAACATTTTGCGTGAACCAAGCCTTGGGGCGAAAGCATTTTAAACACTTTGGAGAAGCTAGCTTTTATGTGCTTTCAAAAGTTTTTATCGGTACCGTTTAAAATGATCTTATTTATGACTGAAGGTGGTGACAGTGCCTACTTAATATCTAATAATAATTTTATCCGGGAAGAAATATAAATTGTATAGTAAAATTATTTATGATGTATTATTCATCATCATCAACATGATACACTTAATTCCTTGCTTAGTAGTCAAGTTATTCTCACCTTATTTTGCTATCAGAAATAAAATTTTCTATATGCATACAATATACGAGTGTAATATATCTTTGTAAAAGCATTTAATATTAACAATTGAGAGGGACATTTTTAAATCGAACTTAATCCACTATGCCAAAATATAAATGGAAAGATTTTGAACATGTACTTTCGTATAAAAAAAAATGCTTAGCATGCAAACCGGCTGAAGAAATCGTTTTAATAAATATTGAAAAAAATAAAAATAAACACAGAAAAACAGATGTGGAAATTTTCTAGGAAAAATACGTAAATAACATTTTTCCCTTCATATTTTGGCGTTTCGGAATGAGTTCACATTGAAAATACCCGACTCAATTGTGACTTATGTTGAATGCATTGTCAAATGAAGTCTATCAAGCAAAAATTATGAAATCGGATAATCGAAAACGATCAACCATATTCATTCACTTTGTGGTACTCATGGCCACTAAGTGGCGTCTACAAAATTCTTCGCCACTCGTTTTGATCCTTTTAAGTCATGCCAGCAACCCTTAACTTCGCTGTATGTGCTCTGCATATAGTAAAATATGGTCAACACACTTGATTATGTGGTAAGTCTTGGGTAATTTATATTTACCCCCGGGAAATTCTCGTCAAATAAAATAAGTCGCTTCTTGACATCAGAGCTCCCGGATACAACTGATTAAAACCAAGTTTAAGGAAAAGGCGGGTGGATGAATGCCTCATTAAATAGTATCCGAAAGTTTTCCAGGACGCTGGAAATTCTACCGGTCGGAGCATCCGCAGTGCATGCTCCAGTCCAAGTTATACTTAATGACGAAAATAAACACACAGAATATTCTGGTAGTGAAAATTAGTTTATAAAAAGAACCAATAAGAAATTGTAATCAAAAGTAAAAATTAAAAATAGATGTAATGTGCACGCACATCTGGCAAGAAAGATGCGCCGACAGCAGTGCGTACAATCAAATTTTCCTAGCGTTGTCTACGTGACTGGGTCCATGTGGACTATCTGCTTAAGTATATGATGGAACATGCCAACAATATTTCAATTGCTTCTTAAAAATACGAAAAACAGGATGCTTAAAGTTCCGTGGTTCTAACACCAAATTATAACAAACAATTAGAATGCAACAAACCTTAAAAATTTGAATAAATTTTGATTAAAATAACCAACAATTATAATACATTACACTTACTATATGTGTGAATCTGAAGCATAATTATTAAATGCATGTACAGGTTATTTGCAATTCATAAATCAGTTTTTTTTTTTAATTTTTACATCACTACTTGAAGAGATTTATACTATTCACGATATAATTATTTATCCCTATTTTTAACTCAGGTCAAAAATACTCGATAATAAATACAATTAAAAATATATCGTAACTAAATTTCTCAGAACAATACAAGACGATAATATTTCATAGACCAGAAGATGCCCAGGGCAATGGTTTTCTAAATGAATAATAATATTTATTATCGGTGGTTATCGAGACTGTTATTGAAGAGAACAATTCTCTTTGGCTACTGACGGCTAATATTATATTTATCATTACGTGAAATGGATCACGCTAAAATATGGGATATTAGAAGCAGATGAGATACTTAGCGTAATGATACAATAAGTCTGATTGATCTCTTAGTTTTTGTGTAGTATGCCATAGGTATAAACAATGCGAGTGATCGCTGTATTTAAAGCTTAAACCTTATCGAAAACATTAATGGAAATTATTTAATTTAATCTATAGTACGTGTCTCGTCTAAATATAAGATTTTATGATGTATATTGTGCATACTTAATATATATTCGCTTAGCTAAAAAAATTTGAAAATAACAATACACAGGAGTCTATTTTTACACGGTAGATATGTTCTTTTGCAATACCATATGAAAAGTATGTATTCTAAAATAGTAAAAAAATGCTGGATAACCTATCTGCCATTATTATTGTAAAAAAATTAATGGATATCAAAATGAAATGTATTTTTGTTCATAGTATTTTAAAAGTAATAAAATGTAATTAAAATAAAACAAGTAACAATAACAAAGATTATTCACTATTGGACAATAGACGGACCCGATCTCGCACATTTGGTACGACATCGCTTTCATTGCTTGAGATATCCAAAGCCTGTGTAATATTTCTTTTAAATTTTATAGAAAACATAATAAGTCCCGACAGATATATTTTTTATGATTTTATCATTAAAATCAATATTTTAAAAAGACAATTTTGCTGCACCAATTTTATCGCGCAAATGCGCCTCTGATCGAGAAGATTCTGTGAAATGTTGGCTGGCGTGTGCTAGCACAATACTTAGTCGTGGCGTGCCAGGAGGAGGTAATATTTAGCATCTAAATAGATTTTTCTCTACCTCCGCCCATCTGAGTCCGCCATTTTTCCTACACTTCGTTTTAATCACAATGCTTTGTGGAGGCGTTTTTCAAAAACAATATAACCAGTCCTCATCAAAAACAAAAAGAAGTATCTATTAAACAATGGATCATATCTAAATGATTACGCTAATAGTAGTCAAATGTATTATCTTGATCTGCATATAAAAATAAAGATAAATGATACAGTTACCGCTCAGGCTATCATTTGCTAAATTACTTACTACACAATACAATATACCACTTATAAAACAAAATAATGTTAAATGTATGTGATATATTATAACACATTTTTATATTATTGAAGTTGAAGCAGGTACCACGAGAGTACGCACTATTTCTGCATATGAAAAGACGTTTATTTTAATTATAGAATTACGTAAATACTAAAACTGTCATATTAAACTGTACTAATTAAGGTTGTATATTGTAGAAAATTATTTGGAAAACACAAATAATTATTAGTAAATATAGTAATAGTGTTGTTGGAAAAGAACTAGCTTAGTAAATTACTTAGAAACGGTAGTCATGGGTACAATTTCCGTAGCTGCATTAAAATCACCACGTTTTTAGACGTATAGTATTAATGTACAAAAGATTTGGACGGTTAGCTGATAAGATGTACTTGCCTTAAGGATAAATGATTTAACTTGTCAATACGTTTCTATCTTTATTTGATGGAATAAGAAGTAATTCCAAATTATTTTTATATTATTACAAAAATATATTATTTATAAGATTATTATTTTATTATAACTACAGCTTGGAATAGCGACCTCACAAGCGAGTATTTTTCAGTTAATAACCGAGGCGACAGATTTAAAAAAAAATCAAATTAGTAATCTTAAGACGGATGAACAAAAAATGTATATTTGAAATGTGGTATTAGATATAAATAATATACTTGTTGAATATAGTCGAGTGGGAATGGCATTCAGCAAAATGATGAAGTGTGCCAGTGATGGCTTGAGTTGAATTGAATACGCATCGTGCTTATGTTTTCCATCACTGGCGCTACATGTTATGTCGTGTGCGGTTTATCGTGACGGGTGCACTTTAATTCCAGAGGTTCTGCAAACTCCATAAATGAGGCTCAAATAAACTCCTTTTCTACTATAAATTCGGCTCGAATAATTTTTACACCTCATTTTATATCATGATCAAAGTTGAGTTTAGATTAGTTAGATTTTGGTATAAAAAAAAAACCTGTTTCTAAGCTAAAATTTGGATCAAATATGTCATGTTAGTATCACTTAGTTCCGCCGAGTACGTCCTATGGATAGTACCTGCCGTTTTTTAGAACGCCAGAATCTTACCAGTTGGAAGAAGAAACAAGCAGGGTTCAATCTTTCTGAAGGCATTCGCAATACGTGCCCCAGCGAGTTTGACTTCATGGATTTTAAGGTGACATGAGGGTACCCCGTTCGCTTCCTTATCACCATGTTCTTAAAATTAAGTCAACATAGTTAAAATAGTATAACAAGTCATTTATTTTCAATTATAAAAATCAGATTAATCAGATCAGGTTTGTATGTAATATTAAACGCGCTGGTTTGGTATAGTGCCAAAGATTGCGGGCTCAAATCATGCAGTTGTATAATGATTTCTAAAATTAAAATATAAAAAAACTAGAAGTCCATCCGACTGCCAATTACCATGAATATTATTAATTCGTAAATATTTCCCCCCAATTCATTCCCCAAGCAATCCGGGAAATGTGGGTTCAATCACCTATCTGTCGGATTTGAAGAAACCAAAAATGCAGGACTGGATGCCCATTGGGTTGAGTAATTTCCTAACGTTTCTCGTGAAAAATAATCAGTCAAGACGTCTTCACTCTGTGTAGATCGACACTTTGCGAGCAAAAATGGTATAAAAAAATATACTGTGGAAGATCTGCATGATACTTTTCTGCATATATAATTCAAATACGTAATATTATATTATTATTTTTCAAAAAAATAGCCTACGTATATTTACTAAAAGTTTGAGAATAGTTTTGTTAGGCAAAATGGACAGGTACCTAAACTATTGGTTGTGGTTCGTCCTTCACCCCAGGTCTAACCTCCACAGGGATCCATGGCACTTCATACCAAACACAGATGGAAGAAAAGAACCGACCATTATCATTTATAGAAGCCATAAAATTCGCAAACTTTATTGTACTGAGCTGTTAAGGTTTACTTCTGTATCTACAAAGCTTTATTATTTTTATAATTTGATATTACTATTTAAATCCAAAAAACAAATATTTAGTCATTCAAATATTTATTATTAATTAAACGAATCAGTCTGTATGGACTTGTAACGTAAGAATGTAATGATAATTAATATCGTTTGGTTTTATTAAAATATAATTATATGGTTCATTGAGCGAGAGTTTGCTTAGCAGAATTTTACAGTGTGTCTTTTGTTATTTTGGTTTCTAGCATCGCACAGTAATTTCCAACTCAGTGGGTCCGCTTTACGATTTTGTTAAATTTATGTAAAACACATTTTATCTTTTTTCAATCAATGTGGATAGAAGACATACAATATGTCTTTATAGTTTTTCTATTCTATCCATTGTATTCTCAACCTCTAAACGGGCATAGATGGAAAACACCCAACTACTCAAGGGGCTTCAGTATAACTGTCTGAAAAGAGAAAAGGATTTTTAGACTCATGTTATAAGTTATTTTATTCGGATTAATATCTTTACTATCTTATTTGTTGTCTAGATTATGTCAAGAAAGCTAAAATATTGCTGAGTTGAAGACAGTTTTGTAGTTTTGCGACAGACATCTGGTAATGGTACGTTTCTTTTAAGCAGTGGAGATGCTTTTAGAATGAAATGAAGCCATCCAAAACATTTATAGTAATTGTGTATATACGAGTTGGATATTTTTCATGTCATATTCGATCGCTATGTTGAGCAAATAACCAAAATGTTGCGCTTCCAAAAATATCGCTTAAGTCCGACAAATAAATCATGTGAGCAATGATTGACGATCTTCCAAACTGCAGTAATCCTGGTAGTTGGAAAAAAGTTAAACAGATTTTAAGCTTTCCGGAAGCATACCGGAGACTAAATCCGAGACAGTTCTAACATAACTACAAAACTTTCATTATAAAAGGAAGCTTTAGTCTGTTTCATTATCTCCAACTTCCTCACGAAGTGAAGTAAATTACTTTATTCTTCACTCTATTCGGTGCAAGAATTTGTTTTAAAAGCTGTTGAATGTTTAAACGGTATTTAATTATACTTCATCAAAAGTATTTTTGATTAAGTTAATGTGTAAATGTAATTCTATTTAGCAATAGTTTAAATACATTATTTTTTAGAAATTTAAAAAGCTTTCTAAGGTTATTTCAGCGTTTATAAAATTACACAATGTCGGCAATTTCGGCATGTGAAAATTTATATCTATTAAGAAGTTATTTATCATTTATTTTCAAAATTGTATTTAATTGGCAAACAGATATTTAAGTTTAACCTCAAAAGACTTCGCATTGCATCTTGAACTAATTGATTTAAAAATGCGTGGTTTATGACACCACAGCAAATTCACATAAAATAAATTCTTGTATCTTTTTGTGTAAAAAAAACATATATCACTGCATATAATTGTAAGAGTAACAATAAAATGTCTATGGCATTGAATGCTGGCAAAGATGTAAGTTTACATAAATTCTCTTGCAATTAGGACTGAGGCTATTTTATCGTAAAATCTCTTTAACCATAATATTGCCGTATAAACCTTTGCAACTTGATTGCTAAGATTCATTATAATTCTATAAAATCGAAACAACAAATGCGTTTTACGCAGATATAATAAAATCTTTAAATGCATCATATTATTTGTGATACGTATAATCAAACTCGGAATTTCCATTTTACTGCTATAGAAGGAAATAAAAATAAAACAATATTAATTTTAACACCAGTTCAAATTCCTAAACATCTTTTTTTTATTCAATGGTATATTCATTTATTGGTATAAATCATGAGTTACTGCAAAATAAAAAAACAAGCGAAGAATAGTTAAATCTTAATTATTCGGCTTTTTGAAATGATGTCAATTTATCGAAATTGGGGAACTAAGTCAAATGATTTAATAATAAATTTTGAATTACAAATGATGCAAAGATTTTTGGAAAATCGCGGCAAAATTGTATATCTGCTAAAAAGATATAATTTATATCGATGAGCAGTCTTCTTGGTAGCCGAAAGCTTAGCGTGCGCGCTACGGACTCGGAAATTGCGAGTTTGATTCCCACAGCTGCTGAATTTTTGTGAGAACCAATTCTATCTAACAATACATATCTTTACATTGCGGAGATTTATATACTTCACTTTCGGAGAGGAAATCATCACACTGTGACTCAACGAGGACTGGCCAACACGCGGTCCGTGATCATAATCGTTAGAACTCTATAACTATATTTATGATATAAAATTAAAATTTGATCATCTTTGTGAATTAAAGAAGCCATTATATCTTTATTGCCACACACATTTTTTTTTGTTGGTTCAATACATGTTTTGTCTTCATATTAACACTAGTTGTATTGTCGTTTTTTCCAGATTTACACTGCTTAAAGACTGTCTGTATATATGTGCATTTAAAATTCATATTAACTGACACAGTTGCTGAATTCGTTGTAAAGCTAGACCAGATATATCGAAAAATTAGTCTTATTTATGTCCTTGCCCTTGGAAAATTTTAGGACATCATTGCGGCCCATAGGGCACTTTGGTTTAGCCAAGACTGAAGTGGATCAACATGTTTCCAATTTTGGAGTGGACATGGTAAAGAATAAAAATTGGGCGTATTTTTAAATACATCTCGTAATTTTTTTCATTTTGAAATGCTTTGTAAATAAAATTAAAAAAATATGTAATATGTAACATAAAATAAAAAATCATAATCTCGTATTCGTTGTAAATTATTATTAGATATAAACGCTTTATGGAAAACCAAATTGAGGAAGATTTTTTTCTTCTGGCACTCACATATTAATACCAATTTAGTTTATGTATGTTTTCAACTGAAAATATCAGATCAAAATAGTCGTGACGTTGATTATGAGTTGTAAATAAATACATATAACGTGTTCGTTTTATTGTTAAAGTGGCTGTTAATATACAAATCTATAAATCAATCAGTTGAAAACTCGATGTTTTTATATTTTCAGTTTATATTTAAACGGACAGTATTTGTTTTTCTCTCACATATAAAACAAAATATTGGCATATTAGTTTTTGTGTTAATACGCTTGTGAATTAATATCGTGACTACGCATTTGAAAAATGATGATTACAATAACACCGAAGAATCCATCTTATTAATAAAATAAGTGTGTACTACAAGGTCGCCAATAATTAATAAAATCAGGAAATAGTGTCATTTGATTGCACTGCAATTTAATATAAAAGAAAACAAAGTGTTTGAATAAAAATTGAACAAAAACTGTCTATTCAACTTAATCGTATGTTTATTTAAAATAAAAAAAACATTGTTACTATAGTAATACTCTTACAGTCTCTTGTTTTGTATCCTATGTTGATATTCATCAAACATTTTTGTCATATCCATCCTGAAAGTGCAGCACATGGATTTAAGCAGCGTGAAGATGACTATTCCAAAAATGAGGTAGGAGCTAGGAGGTAGGAGGAATGAGGGAGAAGACAGGAGCTTTTAGAAGAAATCGTTATCAGACAATTGCTTAACCTATTGGGCATACCGTCTTGCATCTTTGTATTTTATTTAATCGAGTATGTGAGAATCGAACCCGTAATCTGTGGCTCCGAAGTACCCACAAAAACCTTCTAGCTACTAGCTAGATACCAGGAAGAGATAAATCATAAATATAAAAATAATATTTTTATATTTATGATGAAAACTTGTGAAATGCCATTTTGTTTCGTTATACTGAATATAGGAATATCATGGAAGCTGTTTCTGGGACACTACTGGCACTTTGAAAAATATTTCACGTCCATTACGCCATCGTGTGTGTTCGCGGAATACTATACCAATCAAAATTACTATAAATCATAGTATAAATTAGTCCTGATATAGTGACATCTTCCACCTAGGTGAGAGCGAGCTTAGATGGATGCTATTATATACATTA
>JAGVSQ010011649.1:0-12115 GCA_022683975.1 Rhyacophila evoluta | reverse complement strand
AAAGAGGAGTATATGGATCTCCGCAATGTGAAGACGGCTTGACAGATTATTTTTTTTTGTCATACTGTAAATATTAACAAATAATAAATACGAAAATCATAATGTGCTATTTTTATTATGTCTACAAGTGATATAAGTTACCGAAGTGAAAACACATTTTATCCTATGCATATAATGGAAGAAGAAGAAAATACAAAATATTGTTCTATATACACTGAAGTATTTGGAGTTTGAATGTTGTGTCACTTCGATCGGCATTTGACAGTTTTTTTAAAGTATTGTACACGTTTAACTGATTTACTGCAAATTTGGGTTACTTTGAAAAATTCCGTTATACGAGTCTAAATTATCAATTACTGTTATTGTACAATTGGCTTAAGAGTTGTCGATAGCTATTTCAGCTTTCACAACATTAGCCTAGCTTTTGCCTTTGCTGTGTTACTTCTGATTGTGAAATACACCAATTACTTAATGAACACTGACCCCAAATAATCATACTACCACAGGCGTAATCTGTCTTAAAACGTATTTCTCGTACACATCATAGTGGTATGTAGTTTTGAATATTTTGATTCCTGTTAATGTCCAGATTGTAAACACCGCACACGGGCGCCTGAATATGATGAGCGCCTTTATATAAGATAACTGAAATAAATTAACCAGTAATTTTGTAGGTACAATACAATACAATACATGGAGGGTAGACATTTTAAAATGTGGAAGTCATAAATCAGTGAAAATATGTAAATAAATGGTTCATTCTTTTTGCAACAGAGTGCCGCTGACACTGCATATGAATGAAACACGCGTATTAACTTAAAATGTACAAACTACGTACATTGTAAATGTAGTGATGCAGCATCCTTGTATGAAAATTAATCGTACCTTATTAGTCCGCTCGAGTTTTGATTTGTGGTCTGGTAGTATGTAATAACGTATTGCTACATTTCGTAATGAAATTCAATTTAAATATTCAATCATCCAGTGATCTCTTTTTATACTGTAGTGTCATAATATTACATGTTATGTTCCCAATATAAATCGACTGTCGGTAGAATTTGGAACTAAGCTCGCAATGAAAAAAAAAAAAACGAAAAGAGCGCCCCCGCGGAACGAATTTTTTTATATTTTTACGTGTTACACCCATAAAAGCAGAATAGACTTGACCCGCTTTACAACAATAGAATGTATTTGTTTATCCTGAACATGCCTTTTATAACCAGAAAATGCGTGAATTTGTTTTACGCGTACACATCTTGGCAAACTTTACCGCGAAATTAACTCGTTCTCCCTGAACCATTATTATTACTTTGTCATCAAAACGGCCGCCACCCAATTTGTAGAGCATGTTACCTGCATTAATTAGCTCCTCACAATATAAACGGTCCCGCGTCTCACTAAATTCGCTCGCTTATTTTTGGCGGCAAAAACATCCCGCCGTATACCGCGTACGTGACCGGTTCTCCCGCTCTTTATTTCTCACGCCGCAACGAGCTCAGACACACGTCTCCGCTTCACCGGCCGGCCGCGCCTACGACGTACGTCTGAGTCACATCGACCGGCGTATACCAGAACTATCAGCTAGCGCCCCATTCGGTTTCAGCTCTCTGTCGCGAACTGCGCTTTAAAGGAATTTTCCATTGGCCGAAAATTACACTACTTTCCAATAATCCGTCAATATACCCAAAACAATACCATCGGTATCAGTGAATAAAAACAAATAAAAAAATGTGATTATTTAACTGTGCAAAAACTTTTTGAAATAATAACAAAAACGTAATTTGTTTATTTTTCGCATAATTTTGTGGAAATTCGTAGTAATACTTACTGTCTGTCATTTCCATCTGTTCGCGTCTGTTTACAAACTGCGCAACAGAAAGAAAAACACAAGTGCGTGTTATTCTATCAATGCCGCCATGTTCGATTTTATTGTTGTTATTATTTTGTGTGTGTGTTTTCCGCCGCTAATTTTGACGGAACAGTGTGATTTCACAATATAACTTAAACATCTCCGTCTATAATAGTAACTGTGATGAATCATTGCGACTATTATATTATAATCTACGACGTAATATTGCAGCGTATTTAACAGCCGGCTAAATAACCACTGTGTACGGAGAACATAACCCTACTTTCTTTTATCGGAGGTTTTATATATTGACACATTTAAATTCGTTGCACTGATTGTGTATTTGGAATATACTTTTTATAGTGCAACACTGTTTCTTTGATAATGTGAGATTGTTCCAAATTCAAAAGTTGTACTTTTCGTCCATAGTGAAGTAATGTGATACTGTGTTCGCAAAAGGATGTTATGCATTTTACTAACTTCGCAGCAAAAACGTGACTATTGTCAGCCGATGCAGCAAAAAAAGGATTACCAACATCATTATTCGAAATGATGCGCAATATAGGTTCGTTTCCATTAATGCGTAATATGTTTTATGTATGTTTTTTTATTGTTTTTTATCGATAAAAAATATTTTTTACCATTCATATTAACTTCTTAAATAGCATGTATCTGCACAATGTTTAATGTTTTACGATGCTTAATATTGTTTTGCGTAACAAATTGTTACAATTGTCATAATACCAATGTTTACAAATACCGTAAATTTTGGGAAAACCCTCGCTTACCTCACACTATATGTATTTTACATGAATCGGATTGTGTGATTTGTAATTATAGATGAAATACATTTGCATGTTCTAGTCTAGTGGAGGACTGAATTAATGACAGCTTAGTGCAGAGAATGTATCGCTTTAAAGTGTTACTGTATACCGCCATTTTTTAATATTTTGTTGAGGTTGTTTAAATGTAAAGCAATATGCAGTGCATATTTTTAAAAATCTCTTGCTATAAATAATTAACTACATTCTTTACTACTACTACACAATTTTTAGGTTTTTTTTAGCGCGATTATTATAATCTCATCCGGCGTTGACAAAATTGCGTTTGGTAATAGTCTACGAAATTTTGGTTCGCTCATTAAATTTTACTGTTTGAATTGTGTATTTAGTCTATAGTGTATTTCATATTTTTTATGGTAAGTCAAATTTATATGAGATGTAACAAGAGAGTGTATGTTGTTTAAAATATTATAGATAACGGACACGCGTACATATCATTTTAATCCGCAGTAAATGTGTGGAGGACAAGGAAATATCGATTTTTAGAATTTCAGTTGACAGCACATTCTAAACAAAACATATGCTTAACCTGATTCATACTACGAAGAAAATTGCTTCCCTAATTTTGTGTCTTGGTTTCTTTTCGAATTTCCCCGTGATGAATTCCATAGTATACGATGACAGAAAGTAGCTCATTATATCGTGTTGAGATTTTATTGGAAGTGATGAAGGGTGTAGTCATCTATAGATTTAAAACTAGATAACGCAGTATAGTGGCGTAGCTACCGAGGAGCAGTTGGAGTAGGCTGCTTCAAGTGCACAAATCAAGAGAAAAGTTTTTAAAAAATAACGAGAAACTACAAATTCTGGACAAAAGTAAAAACTTTAAAAAGGCGTGGAAGAAGAACTTTGAAGAAGAATAAAGAAATGAATAAATTTTACTTGCTCCAGGGCGATGAATTTGTAGCTACGCCGCTGATGCAGTAATTTATCTATCTTGTCCGTTTGATTCATATTATCATGTAATACACACTTGACATTGTGTATTATTCAACTCGTGTTTCGTCTGTTTTTGTATACCATCTTTGCTCTGAGAGTGTAGCATATGGATTCGCATAATGTGAAGATATATGGAGTATATGGATCTCCGCAATGTGAAACCATTATAGATGATTTTTTCACAAGAACTGTTCGTCAGAAAATTGCTCAACCCGATAGGCATCCAGTCTAGCATTTTTGGATTTTTAAAATCCCGCATTCCCCGGATTGGAGGCTAACCTCGACGCTTCTTTATTGTAGATGTTATTCAACAAAGTACATCAAATAATTAGAGGATGTGCAATGAAGACGAAAGTCAAATAAGTTAAACCGATCGGAGATAAAATCTACATCTAATTGTCACGAAAACACAAATAATTGATCGTGTGAGTCACTTGAGATGATATTATGTTGCTACGGCTGGGACAATTTTAGTGAAAATATAGTGTAATAATCGAAAGTTATATAGTATTATTGCTGCCAAATATTGTATGTTATGGTTCGCCAGCCGATTTCAGAAACTTGTCAATATTTACAGACATGCTTACAGATAAATGTAAGGTTGAGTAACTGCTTTTATAGCCAGTTGTTTTTTTATAGCTTATTTTTTTTATTATCGGTCGGTTTTATCTATCCACGATACGTTATCCATAAGCCGTGATGATAAGCTCACGTTCTTGAGAACTGCTTTTACATGTAGAGGGTCTTGGGTTCTAATCCAATCCAAAGTCCAGAGGCTACGTACAAAACCATTAGGACTATTGAAAGGAAAAGGAAGTAACCTTCAATTTTATTCGATAAGAATGATATATACAACTTAATAAACGTTATATCAAAAGTAAATGAGCTGAAAATCCCAAATTAGTATTTATGTCTTAAAAAAGAATGGCCTGTAAAATTTTCGAACAGAAAAAAAGGCCTGCAACTAATCAATTTTGTTGATTTTCTTAAATTATTTATTTAATTAATATTATATTGGGTTAATAGAACACCAGTTTTAGTCTTCATGAACTTCAAGGTTGTGTCTATGTAATGTTTTGGCGTTGGCTCAAAATCATTAAATAAACGTTTTTTGTGCCTCCTGTATTATTTGTTCTATGTGGATTACGTCCTTTTCCCTTTCCATAGTGTTTATATTGTTTATATAAGTGCAGAGAGTTGAGTGAGTGTATTCATGAATATGAATCTGTCTAAATAAATCCTCATATCATCAAAAGCCATATAGTCCACATGTGGTAGAGCGGGCATGGCTTAAAATAAAAATCCAACTATATAAGAAGAAAATGAATTATACTTGTTCAAGTAATTCATTTGACATGCTTTTGTGGTAAACTTTTAGTATTCACCGTAGATTTTCTATTTCATTTAACACCTGTTACCTGAAGGATCGTGAGGGACCGCTACTTGTATTGTATTTTATTATATGCTGATGCAAAGTCTTCGTTTTGTACTTATGAATTCCTCAAAAATATATCAATAATGTCATTACGAAATAAAAACATTGATCTAAATCAACAGAAATTATTGTTTTGTACTAAATCTAGATTGGTATCACATGGGTATTTGTGTGTGTCGATAACTCATAAATAATGTCAGCACGTCTCAGAGGGGAAGGAAGGGAGCATTCCACTCTGTTCAACCAGGGTGAATCACTGTTTGGAAGATATCTGCCTGAGAATGTCGTCTCTTTCGTTTCACGCGATATTTTTGCATTTCTTGCACTTATTTTCATGTGTTTACGAAGAATGGTTATTGGTTATTAGTCTCCTGTTGGACGCATTGCTGTCTGGATACAATTATGCATCCACTTAATTTGACGTCTGAGTATTAACTAAGCGTGCATGCTTTGGTACCGGAAGTTACATAGTATTTAAAAAAAATCAAAGATGCCGAATTAGATTGTAACAGGAATTACCCGATGACCAATAATCGCGAAAAAAAATGACTAGATAAGTAGACTTACCGTCTTCAAATTATGCGTATCCACGTGCGCAATTTTTAGGGTGAATGTATCTACACAATGTGGTAATCGATATACCCTACTTTCAGAGCAGGCATGGTAAAGAAAATGTATGAACTCTTTTTAGTTATTTTTACTGCTGTGTGTGTAATCGTCTCGAGACAGTGACTCATCACTGACTCCATCGCAATGTACAGAATATCGTCTGTACAGTATAAAAAAAAATATATTATGAATAAAAAGTTTAATGTCGCGTTGTATCGAAGTCGCGTTGTTTGAATACCGCGGTGTTCGAGAGTTACCTGTAATTATATTGATTTAAACGGGTAAATAAATCTATTTTCAATTTCATATTTCGTTATGATACGTATAAATTCGTTTCACTCCAATAATACGGCTTGTATCCATCTATTTCTCGTTTCGTCAGGTATCAAGATCTCGTTGCTTGTAAGATCTAATTTTAGATTTGAATCGAGCCTTCCTTTGCCGATTCCTGTTCCCTTTATTGCTATTTGCTTTATTTTTAAAAACCTCCCCAAACGTCGTTTGCTTTTCAAAAAAAAAAAACTTTAAAATAAAGTGTACTGTGAAGCTTCCTTAGTAGAAATATCTCGAAAAAAAAAAAAATGGTCTATTTAAAAAGTGTTATTATTAAAATATTTCAAAATTCAATAACAATCTTTACATGTTTGTAGGTATCAATCACTTTGGATGTCGCGTGGCTTAGATCCAGGAAGTAGTACCCATCATTCGCGTTGTTTGTCATGCCGAACCACATTTAACCAAATGTACAATATTTTGGATACCATAGATTTACATCGCGGAAGTGTACCCCAAAAAGGTCTCGCTGTTTACCATGTGACAGCTGGATCCACACATAAATCGATGCGCTTTGTCTTGGACTACATTGTTACACTTGTTTGTTTGACATTTATTGTGAGCTTCTAACTCATAATTATGCTTGCGTTTTGATTTTGTTTTTGATTTTGATTTGGCTTTGTGAGGATATCGGGGATAAGATAACGAACCATGCAGTCTCTTGTAACCACAAAAGTAATAATCGAATTGAATATCTCCTGCGTTTGGCTTATATATGCGGCAGAACAGATGGTATTTACTAACGTTGATGTCACCATTAGGAATTGTCATTACATGGTTTCGTTCTCTGCCATGGATTAAGAATTTTTAAAAATCAAATGAATGATTTTATATTCTGATATGAGCTGCAGGTTACGGGAAAGGATCTATGGTTTATAAATTAGAAGTTTTTTAGTTTTCTGGGACATTAGATATTTATAAATGGTTCAAAAAAGATTTGTTAACCATCCCCATCACAAATTTAGAACGCATGGATCCTTACAGTGAGAAAGCCTATTTTTACAGTTCGTTTAGATTTCAGTGAATTGGCGAATCCATTGGGCCATCCAGTCTTGTATCTTTGAATTTTTTTACAGCTTATGTTTACAATATGCACACGTGTCCATAAGAGCAATTGTTATGTTTATTATTCTACTATCTGTCAAATCTAGATGAGACTGCTATATAGGTATGTATAATAATATAATATCAATCGACGTTCTGTTTGCACAAACAATTCATCCGGCATCCTCTATCAAAATCTGTTTCCTGATCTCTTGGGTGTTGTGCAATTAGTCTGTCGGTCTAATGTCTGACCTCCTAATTACATTTCAATATGTCTGTAGGTCAATTGGAGACCTTTACCTATACTGAATCAATCAGAGGTAATAATGTGAAATAGCGAGGGGAATCATAAGTAATATGATATCACACAGAAGGTAGCTTCTTGTTATATTTTATATTTATGGGACAACAATGAAATTCGGATAGAGATATCTCTAATATAAAGCATACAGTACACGTGCATGTATGTCTGTCACAAGAACTCCTCATAAACGGTGGATGGTAGAGACGTAAAATGTGCATGTTGTTTTATTTCTATTTACAGAAGTGTCAAAGATATATTTAAGCTTGTAATAGATTATAAAAGATTTGTAAAAAGATAAAGATGCAGCAGTGAATCCATATTGTGTTGAAAGATTGGTGGACAATCGATCTCATAATAAAATATTTCAGTAAGGTTTCATAATATCGATGGTCCACATGCTAGATATTTGGAGCGGGGGGTATTTAAAAACGATGTATTCACTTAGTGTTTAGTTTAATTAAAATTATTATAATCGTGTCGTTTATAATTATGTTGTCAAAAATATAAAAATGTCTTGCATTTCTGCTTTCACGGAGAACTTTATTCAAACTTGTCGTGTCTTCTAGATCACATTTTCTTTATGTGTCGTTTTCGGATTAAGAGAGAACGTTTCCACGCCAGATACACTCTTGGATCAGAGTGCCAGACTCGGAAGGAAAATGATGTGAAGATGTTTAATATCATTGAAATCTGGATAATATTATGTTAAGTTGTTTATGGCAACAGTGCTTGACGGTCAAGGTGCACTTGCTATTATCACGAGTTCGCGCTATTATCAAAGATCATCAGCGAGTGATCCTGTGTGTAATCATAGACTGAACAATTATTGGTCATTTAGAAAGGATGGAGAATATTTAAGTATCGAATACACGTGCGTGATTTGAAATATATTCGTTTGACTTTTCTTGGCATCTGAAATTCACAGAATTCAATAAATACAGTGCATCTAGTGGACGCACTCTAAAATGCATTACATGACGGATTAGGCTCGGTGTTTTTGCGTTATTAGTTTCAATAGAAAGACTTATAAGTAATATCAAAGGAAAGAATTTTCCTGCTGGCTTACTTAATGGCGTGAGTTGAATATTTGATTTTTTGTGACTGCGATTACATTCGTGATTTTCTTCTTCCATATCCGCTTCTTTATTGGAGGATATGGATACCACATGCGACCTTCAAGAATCTCTGTCGCCCATCAGTATTTCTGTGTCCTCCCAGGTTATGCTTGCATCCCGAGAGGGATATATTCGTAATAATGAAAATAAATTAATACGTTTAAACAAGTTTTTATGCTGTTGTCTAAAGTGTTTTAACGAGTTCGCTTTGTGACAAATAACTAATTCACTAATGTAATCATAATTTTTATGAGCTCTGAATAATGATTTCATTTGTACTAAATGCGATTTTGTAACAGTAACATAATAATGAAGTTTGCGGTGCATACTTAATAATTAATATATTTGGCGCAAATGTGATAAGTGTTGTTTGAAAACGGTTACGCGAAGCATTCGCCGCATTTCCCCCGCTCCTCACTCTCAACCATCCCCCTTTAGGTTGTGAATATCAACGATACACACTATTTCCTCTGACGTTTTGGCTTTTGCAAGTGCGTCATTCGATGACTAAGCTAACTTTCTGTATTCGCGCACTGAATTTCAGTATAGTTTTTGCATCAATGTTGTCAATAAAGTAAGTTGACGTATAAAGCTTGTTTTGACACCATCTTGTTGTTGCAACCGATACGCAACTTGTTGCGAAATTCATCTAAGCCCTAATATACCGTGATATATGAATCCGTGTTGTGTGAGACTAAAAACAAGAACAAAAATACCAAGGGTTTTATATGTACATATAAATACATAATCAACTAATTGCATTATGCCACACTGTATTAGAAATAAATAAATAGTAATTTTTTTGGTTTCTGTGTATATAACTTAATATTAACTCTTTGGCTGGTATGCTTATCAAAATTCTAGCGGAAAATGCTATATTTTATAATTATTTTTGGCGAAAAAAAAACACCATGAAAACTACCGTGCTTCTCCAAATATAAGGCCCAGTCTTATAATAAGTTTGCACCCAGAAAACTCACTATGCGGGAAAAATCTGATGACATCCATATTGAAGATGTAGTATTTGGAAAATTCGATGTCATCAGCAAATAACTTCAATGCAAGTGCTCGTTTAATCACGTCAGCATCATTCAGCTTAAATAGTGTTGTCGATCATTACATTTATCGTATTTTCACAATGTATTATTTTCGGGGCATGGCTTACATTAAAACCATCTTTAAATATTTTCGTAGGGTTTATTTTCATAGCAGGTCTTATTTTTGAGAAAACACCATGCACTATTTTCTATTTCATTATACGCGGTGTTAAAAAAGCTAGACACATTTTTTTATACCGTGTTCCCAATGTGGAGCATATGGATCTACACAGGTTGAAGATATCTATTCCGAAAGAGAAGTATATGGATCTTCGCAATGTGAAGACGTCATCCGACAGATAGGAAATCGTGTCCGCATGCCCTGGATTGCTAGGAGCGTACGCTATCAACTACGCTACCGGGGAGACAGAATACGCTTATAATACTTATTAGAATTTCTCACGGTTATTACGAGCAACGATATATCATTGCTTAACACTCAAACAGTTAATAAATATTGAACATTTCTCCAATTCAGCATCAGTTTCCAGGGTCAATAAATATGTCATGGTCATTAATTCCATGCTCCTTGAAGCTGCAGCGTCGTCGGTGTTATGTCAGCTCCAATAGTGTTATTGATTGTCCTTCTCGCTTGGTAGGATTAATCGAATGAACTCACGTTCTCTGAAAATGTGATCAACACACTCGCCCGTAAACACTTACTAACAAGCGAATCTGTTCTCATTGCACACTGCACTGACACTTTATCACGTGATAGGTTATACTTGTTACTGCGTACGTGTTTGATTTCATATTTTCCACATAGTTTCGGCTTATATGTTTCAATGCAATTGAAGAGTGACGTCTCAAAACAATGTCGATTATTAATGACAGTTAATTATTTATGTGGACATATATTCTAAATAAAGTGACAATAAATACAGCAGAGGAATAAATATTTATAGGTATTCTTCGAATTTATTTTGAATAGCTAACTACTTAACTGTTGAGCTCCGGGTAGACATAAGACCACTGCAATTTCGGAATCACGCGCTTATGCAATCATTAAGTGCAAGTTTTGAAGGGCAATGAAGACAGATAATTTCAATCACAGTTATAATATATGATAAATTAAATAGCATTAATATTCTAACTCACCTACTATGTAAGTTAAGGTTCAACTTAAACACACCCGTAGCTAATTAGTAAACGCGAGGGCTCACCTCGCCCAAAAAATCAATTGTACCCAATAAGTTCGATGGGTTCAGCTGGCAACCAACTCTCGTGATATATATTTTTATACAATGTTCGCTCCTAACGTGGAGCATATGGATCTACACGGGTTGAAGATATCCATTCCGAAAGAGGAGTAAATGGATTTCCGCAACGTCAAGACAAGACAAGTCTTGACAGATTATTTTTCACGAGAATTACTTAACCCAATGAGCATCCAGTTCTGCATTTTCGTATTTTTAAAATCCGACACATGGGTATTCGAGCCCGTATTCCCCGGATTGCTAGGCGCGCACGCTACCAAATTCACTACCGGGGAGACAATAGTGATACATAGTTTGTCAAAATAAGCCTTAACATTTCTGAAAATGAGTTTTGATGCTTTGTTAAAACAAAGAATTGTGTATTTTTTATTATTTTTATATGCACAATATTGAAAACTATAAGCATGTTAAAGGAAGCGGTGTTGCTGGAAAATTAGTGATTTTTATTAACCTCATTTTTTTATTTTTAGCGTTTTGAGCTCTCGGTATCGATTGTTAACTTTCAGAAATTATGTACGTATATAAATTAGTTATTTATTGTGCATTTGCATATGACGAATCGTCACCAAATTACCAAGTAAATGCTGGGCCAATAGAAGGAACCCCGTGGTTTATGGAAGGCATATTTCCTGCGCTACAAACTTGTTCTAATTACATATTGAAATACTACGATTTTAAATTCAATACCGAATGATTTTTTCACACGAACATAATAAAAGATCTATTATTCACAACATACCCGACGACCCGGGACTTACCTTCATCAACCATTGCGGTAATATGTGCCTCAAATTTTAGAGACCATAAACGGTTTTCCCGCTTAATTTTCCCAACACTATTTCTGAAAAACTTTCCGGCAGTTTCGAACAGTCCCATATCTTCCCGTCCAATAGAATTCAACTCGCTCGGTTGCCTCTCTCTACCCTTTCCGGCTTGCGAATTTACTGTCATGTGAATCGACACTTTTCCTTGAAAGTGATATCTTTTATAACTTTTATTATTTGTTACCTTTCGCCTTCTTTTGCGATATCCGCTTTATATGTGAATCATATGGTCACTAAGTAAGTGCATCCAGGCTTCTATATCATTCCAACATCTTTTAATTTGGACCGTTTCTTGATCATCTCTGAGCTCGTTACGTTATCAAAACTTAATTATTTTATTGTCAAATAGCGTCGATCCACCGACTGATGCAACAGTATTCAAGGACTGTAGAAGTAATAAGTAAAAGCCTATAAAATACTATTATGTCATGAGAAATAGTAAAAGACTGGGCTATTAACACTTAACCTGCGGGCTACTTTTGGCAAATTCGCAAAATGCGCTTAACG